>SNQJ01S0065845.1:0-27621 GCA_010110895.2 Picea sitchensis | reverse complement strand
GTGGGTCGTTCAGGGGGTTCTAGAGGGAGTATGGTCCCATATCTAGAACAACGAGGTCCTCAACGAGTGTGTGGGGGTACTGGTGGAGTGGTAGGCATTGATCCGCAGGGCAGCAATGGCGGGGGTAGTTATGACTGGTTAGCTACCGCCTAGAGCTGGAGGGTCCTTGGTTTGTGGGGCACCTTCGGCTGGTAGAGGACCCGGGGGCAAGATTTAGGGGTACCTTGAGTGCTAAGTTGATATGTACGGGTTTGTGGGCCCGGTTTTGTATAGGGTATTTGATACCCAGTTTTGTACTTATAGGGACGATGAGACTCATGAGTCTATGGGAAGTTGTATATATATATATATTTTAAAAACTTTGATGACCTTTATGATATATAGGATGGATGTATTGATCATTATTGTCTTTATGTTTTATGTTTATGATTTATGATGTCTATTGCTATATGTTGACAAATGTATCATGTTGTGTATATAACTTTTTTAATGTGATAAATGCCAATCTAATACTAGGTTAGCCATGTGATATTCTACTTGATTGAGGTTTCTTTAAATATGTGTAAATGTAATGGAATCAAAGTTGTGATATAGGAGTCTAAATTGTAGGTATTTGTGGAAGAGGCAAGGATCGTGAACATGATATACATTGTTGAGATACAAGATGACAAGCTAGTAATATAATAGAATTCTAAGGTGATGAATGTGGCGGTGACTGGCCTCAACGAGGAGACCAATGACGACATCATATTCGGCTTGGTTGTTGGTGGTTGGGCCTAAGCATATGCCACTGGAATGGAGTAGTATATGTGAGGGGGTATTAAGGGCCCAAGAAAACGAAGTGAGATTCTGGGTCCAGCGGCTAGCCCCATCAGCGTAAACAATGTGGTAGGACGATGGATGATGTATCTGTCAATAACACGGGTGATAGATCAAACATGAGGAGTGGTGACTATAAATAATTCTAAAAACTCTACAAATGTGTACAAAGAGAAACCTAAGGTAGGGTGGATAAGCTTAGGCATAAAAAATATTCAAGTACAACCCGTTGACGGGTTCTTTGAGAGGTTGGACTTTGGGAGAGGCCAAGATGTAGGTTCCTTTAGTGAGGCAATGTTGGATGATGAAGGGGTCATGCCATAATGACTTGAATTTCTCATCGCCAAGAGTGTTGTGGGAAATATCATAGGATAACATGAGATCACCTTCGTTGAATGAGCAAAGATTGACATGGTGGTCAAAGGTGGATTTGGATCATTTTTTAGTTGCTTCGTTGTGTTGTAATGAAGATATACGGTCTTCATAAAGTGACTCTAAGGTTAGTAGGCGCTGCTCCATTGGATCAGTGTTAGGTAAGATATCTATGGTAGTGCATAAAGTTGGGATTTTTCCTTCGATAGGGAGGGTGGCTTCGATCCCATGGATGAGGTGGAAATGGTGTAAAACCAGTGGTAGTTTTGACTGTCGTGTGATTAGCCCATAAAACAGAAAACACCATATGATGCCAGTTGGTCTTATGTTTATTGATGGTGCATTGCAGCATGGTTTTGAGGACTTTATTGATAGACTCAACCTATCCATTGGACCGAGGGTAGTATGGGGAGGAAAACTCATGGGTGAATCCTATTTTTGAGGAAAGTTATGCAAAGATCTCGTTCTCAAAATGTTTACCATGATTGAAAACTTAATGTTGCGGGACTCTGAACCGGGTAATGACAGGGTTGAAGAAAAAACACGTTGATGTGTCACCAGTGTTGTTAAATGTGGGCATGGCTTCAGCCCATTTGGTAAAATAATCCACTGCCAGGACAATGTACTTGTGTCCATTACTATATGGAGGATGGAAAGTCATGAAATATATGCCCCATTTACAAAAGGGGTCGACTGTGATGACTAGGTGTAGAAGCGATGGTGGAGCTCGTGATTTGTTTTCATAAAGCTAGCATTTATCACATCACTTGACAGCATGGATGAAGTTATGAAATAAAGTGGGACAAAAGTATCATGCGCAAATGATTTTTTGGGTGGTGGACATACCCGAGAGGTAACCACCGCAAGCACTGTTGTTGCAATCATTCAAGACTCTGTCGGCTTCGTCGATGGTAAGACATCGCCGAAGGATGGTATCGACCCCGTGTCGATAGAGAATGTCTCCAATGAGGAGGTATCGGGGGGATTGATGGTGAATGCATCGATTATCATATCGAGAGAGGTGAGACCCGAACTTCTATGTACAAAGGTAGATGAGTAAGTCGTCGTACTAGGGGTCATCGGAGGGGATGAAGAAGAGGTGTTCATCGAGGAAATCCTCATTGATGGTGAAAGATTTGGCATCTGTGGGAAAATCCGTAATGAATTCGACTATGACAAGATATTTCTTACTTTTGGGACTAGAGAACTCTAGATCGTATTCCTGTAGGATAACGATCCATTGGGAAAATTTGTCATTGATATGCCGTCGACTAAGAAAGTACTGCATGCGAGGACAACTACTAATGCGTGTTTTTCATCATGATTATACTTTAAGGGTGGCCCTGAAAGGTTTTTAATAATGTAGTAAATCACATGTTCATGCCCATCATCCCTTAATTGGATGATGACTCCTGCAAATGAAACAATAGAGGCTGATAAGTAGAGGATGTAATCACAATCATAGTCTGGGGGACTAATCAAAGGGGCATTGGATAGGGCGTCTTTTAAATCATGAAAAAAAAAATTGAGCAAGTTTGTCCCATCAAAATGGGATATCATGGCACAATAGGCAGAGGAAACCATGTGCGCGAGTAGCGTAGTCTGGGACAAAGCGACGTAAAATGTTGTCTTTTCCTTGTCGGTTCTGCAGTTGGTGTAAATTCCTAGGTGGTGAAATTTACGTGATAGCTTGGACCTTGAGGGGGTCCACAATGATGCCATGTTGGGATGTTGGGATACAATGAACCCGAGGAGGTGTCTGATAGTGACGCAAAATACACACTTAAGGGGGTTTAAGCAGATATTGTATTGGAGACATCATTGAAAATGATGCGTAAGTTTTCTAAATGTTGGGTTCGCTTTTTGGATCGAGTAGTGAGGTCGTCCAAATAAGCAAGGATGATGAGAGAAAGATCATGAAAAATGTAGGTCATGGCCCGTTGAAATGTAGCACCTTCATTTTTTAGTCCAAAAGGCATGACATGATAAGAAAAGGTACCCCAAGGGGTTTTAAAAGCAATTTTGTACTGATCTGCTGGGTGGATTTGAATTTGATTATAGCCAGAGAACCTGTACATAAAGGAAAGTGCCTAGCATAATCATCGATGATTTGGTCGATGAAAGAGGTTGGGAAGTTGTCTTTGGGACAAGTGTGGTTGAGGTCACGAAAGTCGTTGCAGATGCAAATAGTTCCCTATTTTTTGTTAACGGGGATGGGGTTGGATACCTAAGAAGTGTATGCAATGGGGTAAATGAACCTGAGATTGTGTAACTTGTCAATTTCGGCTTTGATAGCCACAAATTTGGATGGGTGTAGGGGGCATTGCTTTTGATGAACAGGGGCGATATCCGACCATGTGTCGATTTGATGTTTGACTATATAAGGATCGAGGCTAGGCATCTCCATATATGACCAGGCTAAAATATCTTGGTATTCCTGAAAGAGAGCTTTGTAAGCAATGATTTATTCAAGGGAGCATGCAGTGCCAATGGTGATCCCTTCTACGATGCCTGATTTAATGGAAATGTCAATTTTTATTGCGGGGGAGATGTTGGCCATGTTACATTCTTCAAAAGAATTGGGGGTAGGAATAGGGTTTTTGAATCAGTCAACATGCCCTGGAGGAATAAAATCATTAGTTTCGATCGTGCACAGGGAGGCTTGATCGGGAGGGTGAAAGACCTCTTGTGAGAGAAAAAGTACTCGATGATGGAGAACATTCCAAGGGAAATCAAGGGTAGTCATTTCCTCCAAGATATATTCGTCACAATGGAAAATGTGAGAATACAGGGGATCCTGGGAGATGGCAGGGGGAATTGTCAACGGGTAAATGATATTGTCCTCAAGGGGTGAGGACATATAAGGGATATCGTGTACAGGGTGTGATGGCTTGCTTGACATAAACCAAATGTCAAGATAATGTGGATGATATCTTGTTTGCTAGGGGACTGACAACGTGATATAACGAAGGTCAGTAATGTGAGCATTAGTAGGGAGTTCCTCAGAGGGCTCAGGCCGAGATGTGTGGTGTACTGCAGCTAATGTTTGGTGGAATTGAGGTAGAGTTGGGAAATGATGAGTGTAATGTCCATATTCTGAGCATATGGCACACACAAAATTGGTTCGTAACCCTTTCTTTCCTGTGGTTGAGGATTTTGTAGTAGCAGTGGATGTACTTGGTGGTGTGGAAAACAATGGGGTTTCTTTAAGGAGCTGGATAATATTGCATAAGTTGGGAAGAGTATGACATATGTTAGTGGGGTGTCCTTCTCTTTTGCATAGTGCTCAAGGAGGTTGATCTCGGGGAGGGAGTGGAGATATGGGCTCATTCTTCCTTCATATTCCCCCAGTAGTGGAGATGTTTCTGCCAGTTATGGGTAGGGGTGGTGTGCTAGGAGCCGGTACTAGGATCTGCATCAATAATCTCTCTGTTTGAGGAGGGAGAGATGGTGTAGGAACCATGAATGGTGGATGGAGATACCATATAGGGATGGAAAGAACCATGTTGGGAAGGGTGATGGTAGCAGCTACTTGGAATGCTTGGACACCAGGTGGGGGGTAGAAAAAAGGGATTTGGGTAATGGCTTGGGGGACTGTTTCCCAAACTCAGATTTTCCCTTGGAGGGGGGGAAAATCCGGGATAAGTGGTGCGGTGGTGTTTCCAGGGAATTCCCGAGGTAGCGGTTCTCTAAATGGTGGAATTTCGATGTGGAGAGGGGACTCAATGAAAGGATTGTTATCTCCGATATCTATTCCGTTAGAGGAAACTGCACACAGTTGTGCTGAAATAGAATGGTTTAGGAGAGGTGGTGCTCCATGATAAGTCCCTAACAAGGATGGGTCCTTCAATATTCCAAGACCAATGTCGATGACTAAAAAATCATTTAAGCTAGTGAGAAGAAGGTGGAGGATGTTATCAATGTTGGAAGAATAATTAGGCTCGTAATGTGTATGTTGGTCGATGGTGACGATTTTCTCGTTATGGGGGAACATCATCGTACGAAACACAAAAGAGGCTACCGCCTTCATAGAATACATGTAGCTACATCTGAACATGACATTGTAATCAAGTGGGGCATCAATAACTTCAATATCAATCAGGATGGGTTTTCCCCTAAGTTCTACAGGGACATTTTGGAAGAGCCCTTCAGGGGGTGATGGGACCATCATAGACTCTTAGGGTGATGGAATATGGTACTATCTTAGGGGAGATGAGTTTTTTCCATACTAATTTGGACATGATGCATGTGGATGCACCTTCATCGATGATGCACCGGTGAATTGTGATATTCCAGATCTTAACTAGTATCTGAAAAGCTACCAGAGCGGGGAGGCGTGGTTCTCTGCTATCTAAATCAAAGGTGATTAGCTGACTATCGGTTGGGTCGACTTCCCCCAAGGCAGAAAGAAAGGATTTGCACTGTGATGGATAGGTTTGGAGGACCTCCATCATAGACATGGTTGTAGGATACTGTGCTAAGTCATTGACAATACTGTAGTTATGGGTTTCCCTAGCATGAGGTTTATGTACATTTTGTCATAAATACATGCGGGGTATATGGGGGTTTGGTTCAATGTTAGGGTGGGGAATCATCAATGGTTGCCTGGGTGTAGCGGGAGATTCTTATGAGGTGGTTGGGGTAGAGTTAGGAGGTAGTCCATATGGATGACTTCGTATTTGCAGAAGCATCTCTTCCTCACTAGTATGGAGGATATTGCAATCAGATGGATTTATGGGTTGATTGGGGCCTGGGTTTTGATATTGAACCATTTGTGGTGGGGTCGAGATTATATGTTGTTGGGTATTCATCACACCTTGGTGTGAAATAGCATTTTGCAAAATGGTCGGAGGTGGTGGTTTCAAATAATGTTGTGGGGCCTACTGAGGGGCAGTTGGGGCTAGGGGGCGTTTTGTGTTCATGGATTCTTTCATTTATTTGTAATCAGAACTTTGGGGGCAGTGGTGAGTATAATGTCCATACTCACCACATAGAGAGCAAGGGAAGTTACTTATGAGGTTATTTTTCTTCCCTTGTCATGGTTGATTGTTATTGTTGCATCCTTGGGGATTTTGGTTTCCTTAATTCTAGTTGCCCCCAACATGACAGTTTTGTTGGGGATTATTTCCTCCTAGCCTTGGGTTGTTAGTGTTTCGATTTTTTCCTTTATTCTTGGTATTATTCGGCTAGCGAGCCAGATTTTTCATATTCAATTGTTCAAAAGCATGAACCTGTTGAATGGGAGAGGGTTGAACAAAGTTAATGCTAGCATGTGGTTGTGCTGGTGGAGGAGCAACCAACTGGGGGGGACTAGGAAATGGAAAATATGGATTGTTTTTTGGAGACGATCCATATGTCGTATAGGAAGTTGAAGTACTTCCACTACTGTTAGGGTTATAAACTGGGGTTGGGGGTGGACCCGTACTAGATTGAGAGACCAGATGCATCTGGGGTACCGGTGGGGGTCCCACCAATGGCTGAGGGGGAGCAACATGATATGAATGTTGGTGAGTGGGAGGAGGGTAATACAATGTCCCTCCATATGGTTGAGGATACTGATTTGCACCATAAGTAGGTGATGGGTGGTCGTAAGGGTTGAGATGTGTCATAGAATCAATCAAACCATTCACAACATGAGAAACCCTATGTTTGTCTTGGCCAAATGGTACGGGTTTGGGTGCATTAGGAAATACTATGTACAATTAACTTGATTGAACATATATGAGGTAAAATTACTAGGATTTCTTGATGAATTCCTCTTCTGATTGAGGAAAAGTGGATGCTACATCCTTTGTAATCACAGGGACGAGCGATTTAAGAAACTAATCAAGACGTTGTTCTTTGGTGGTTTCTGCTTTACACAAACTACATCGTCGACACCATTCATGGATGTGGTTGGAAATATGGATATCAGTGGTTTGTTTTAACTCAGAGAGAAGATCTAAACCAATGTCGTAACAAACTGGTAATTGGAAAAAGGAAAAAAAGGCCTTGACCAATGATTCAAACGTCGCACGAGACCCTGATTTTTCGTCCACATACCATTTGGCTGATGAATCAGTGAGGGTTCATTGAAATAACCTCAAGCGGATGGATTCATCCATGATTTTGTTTGAAGAGAACCATAAGTGGAAGGTCATAACATGATTGGCGGGATATTCCCCTGGTTTTCCTTCAAAATTCAGAATATCTGAAGGCAATTTGGTAGGCATATTGGGCCAAGTGGCATCATGCAAAATGGGGTCATTCATGAGTTTGGTTAAATCATAAATGTTGAGGGATGCCAAGTATGGAAAATGGGGATTTGGTGGAGGATTAGTTCCAACCATTATGTGTGTAGGTAGTGGACCTGCCCCTTGAGAGGGATTTGGTGGGTTTGTACTTCTTCCTTGAGAATAAGTTTGACTCCCGCCTTCTTGTGAAGAAGAACAGATAGATGGATTGCCTTGGTTATTTGACCCAAGAAAAGTGGAACCAAGTAATGTTGATCCCAAAATAGTAGCAATCACTGGGGTGTGATATGGTTGAGCCAGTGAGTTGGCAAGACTAGGGACTCCTCCTAGAATAGGAGGGAGATTATGTGAGTATCTAGTATGACGGGGATTCTATGGTTCCCCTATGGTCCTGACTAGCAAAGTGAATGTGTTCAAATGGTGACAAGAGAAATAAATGAACAATTTCTTTTTATATTTTTGACCTTCACAAAATAGCATAACTCACAATTTCATGTAATCAAATGAACATAATACATAAATCAATTTTAAAATAAACAAGCATTTGGATAGGTTGATTTTGTCTGCGTGGGGGAAACAATATCAAAAATAAAATCTCATGTACTAAACAAATTATTGTCCTTCCTCTCGATTTAGCACCGGGCCTTACAATAACACTCGATAGTGGGGTCTAAAGCCACAAGAAGAAGAACTAGTGAAGTTTGAAGTAGTCAATTATAATGAGGGGTAGAGGGTGCATATCCTGAAAGAACTGGCGATATTTCCCAATAGGCACCCAAAATCTAACCAAGGTGTGATTGCAGCCCACAACCACCACCTAGGTAGATATCCTAAGTTTGGCCACTAAGTACCTCAGTCAAAGTGCAACATTTAGATTTTTGGCCTAAAAAATGGGTCACGGGTTGGATGCCCTCACAAGAGTTTGGTGACTCAAGGAGGGATGTACGGAACAACCAGACCTCATCCTTCAACCCTTCACAGGTTTCTCCCTACCTTATGGTATAGGAACACTTGACTTGGAGGATTTGAAGGATCTCTATTCTCAACTTCTATTGTTTCAAAATGTGAGAACCTGATAACGAGGAGTTATTTGGATGCCTACCCCCGAGATCCTACCTAGACTAAAAAAATCTTTAGGCACCTCATGTGGAGGGAAATTTAGTGCGTTATTAGAAAATGTTTAGATGGAGAGGTCTGAGAGATTGGGGTCATGGACCAACCTCGTTTGAATTAAATTGGTGTGGATAATTTCTAAAGAGGTAGTCATATCTTTCATAATTCCTTTGAAGTACTTTTTGGGTACTTAAAAATAAATCTTACTTCGACCTCCACTATTCTAATAGAAATAATGCGTGTGAGGAGTGGTTTTGTGTGCAAGAAAGTGAAAAGTGTGCAAAATATTTTTAATAAGTTAAGTGTAAGATTGTATCATGTGGACTTCTTGTGGTCCTTACAAATCTTCTTACCTATCTTGCTATGTTTCTTTGGTACAACATTGTAGAATATTGAAATCCCTAAAGAACTAGCAATGTGGACATATGGGTCCTTACTTGATCCTTTAAACTCCCTAGAATGTTTTCTATACTAAGAAATCTTTTGAGACTATCATAGGATTATAGACATGTGGGAATGTATGGGCCCGTTACTTGATCTTTTAAACTTTCCTAGAGTGTTGTCTAGACTAAGAAATCTTTTTAGAAACTATCCTAAGATTGTAAACATGTGTGCATGTATGGGCCCTTACAAAGCTTTAAGATGATTTCCAAAACTAAGAGGTACCCTAGGGGGGTTTTGTCCTCTCCTAATGATTTTTCAAGGGAGATGAAATCTCCTTTCAACCACCTTTTATGTTTCCCAAGATCACACTTAGGTGTGGGGGAAGATCATACTTGAGGGTTAACATTTATTTCTAGTCCCAAATTAGTTTATTGTGTTTGAAAAAGCAATAACTTCAACTCAAAATTTTAAATGCCAAATGAGCCATCCATGTGGCAACAAATCAAAGAGAAGAATTGTGATTCTTTTTACCTCTATGTGCTTATGTTAGCTACCCTTTCTTGCAATAAATAACTCTATGTGAAGTGTGATTGCTTTACAAAGTGCACGAAATTAAAACTTGAAGGCAAGGGGCCCTCAAACCACTCATAAAATCCCTTACAATTTGCAAAAACTGAACTTGTGCGCGGGCTGTAGTTCTGATAGTCGCGCTAAGCACACAAAATGAGCAGAATGTGTGGATTTATGAAGGTTGTTACGCGCACAGAGCATATAGTGTATAGAATGAGTGTCTGTGTGCCTTGAAAGCCATGCACTGCCTGTCATGCGTTAGGAAGGAAATTTCAAAATGAAATTATCTTTCCTTGGCTCTGAATTTTGACTTTGGAAGACTAGATTAGGCTAGTTTTGGTACCTTCATATCCAACCAATTAGAAATAAGTGATCTCAAGACTTAAATAGGGAGGAATTTGATACCGATCCCTAGTATGGTTGCCAATCTGTTGTGTTGGTTTTGTCACATGGGTGAGCAAAAACACAACACTTACTTGCCTAGATAAGTCAGATAAACAAGACAGAGGTTTTTTAGTTGATTAGATTACCAAATACACATGAAACAAGGTAATAAAAAGAAAAAACAAAGAGAAATAAATGTTAGAGAATCTTACAAGAACTAGAACCATGAAAAACAAAAAATTACAATCATATAGCTACCAATGGATCAATATATTGATAGGCTAACACTGCAGAGAAAGGAAGGAGATTATGAATCCCCTCTTCCTCCTTTGGGAGGGATCTTTAGTTTCCTAATAGAGAGATCTTCTCTTGATGTAATGGAAAGTGACAATGGTGAATATATACAATGCCAATCCTCTCAAGAGGTGAGTGGAATGGCCCTTGCTATAGTGCTTGAATGATTCAAAGAGAAAAGAGGATTCTCCAAGAAGAATTCTTGCAGCATAACAATAACTTGAATTTAGTATTTTTCTAGCACACCCATGGCACATATTTATAGTGTCCATTCATGGAAAGATACAACTGGTTCATAGTGTGAACAAGGGGCCTTTTAGGGCACTTCCTATCCCTTGACTAGACTCCAAGATATATTTCGCTCAGATCTGAGTCTCAAATTGTGTTGGGGGTCAGACTAGAAGTGGTTGAGAGGCTGACAAGATTCATAAATGCATTGTTCATGATAAGTGTGTAGATTTTCTCGTAGACCATTGCGCATTCTCTGCACAGTGCACTCTTAGGGATGTGTTATCTTGTGCATTCTACGCACAATACATGCACTACCTTTGGTGAATTTGCGCACTTTAATTTTTGAACCAAGTGTATAGTTTTATGCCTTTTTGATGGATTTTGGTGTTGTAGGTGTACTAATTGTTTCTGGCATTGATGTATTTCTTCAACCATTGTGTGCAATGCTGTGAACATTTTTTTAGTGATAACACTTTTCTTTGCTTGCAAAATCTTTGGCAAACCACTCCTCCTGTACTTTTGGAAATTAAGAAAATATGATTGTTCTTTGCGAGGAAGATTCTGGAACCTAGATATAACTTCATCATATGATATTTATCCTTTGAAAACATCATCAAAAGGTGAATCTTCATGAAAATATTTATTCATATTCAATTGGGCCAAATGGTTTTCCAACACTTTATGTGGATCGTGCTTTTTGAATTCAATGGTAGACAATGTAATATCGTCTAAGGATGAAGCTTCAACCTTAGCATGTCCAAAATATGACAATGAAAATATACCAACCTATATGGGATAGGATGGCCATACCCTTTTTTGTGCAACCTTCATTTATTTGGTGATACCAAGGAAAGGTAGAAATATGGGACCTCCCCAACTGCAACTAGCTCAAGTGAAAGATGAGTTGGCTGAATTTGGGGAGATCATATCGGATTCAGAGTTGGTGAGGATATCCTTGAAAGGCTTCACCAAGGAAAGGTAAGTCTTCGTGAAGTGTGTGGTGGGTCGTGAGCATCTTCCATATTGGAGAAGAATGTGGGACAATTTCATTCAGGAGGAGATTCGAGAAGGATCTCAGAGCAGTGGACTGAAGGAAGATGGAGCTGATGAAGAGAATGTTGCTCTTGTTGCAAAGTGAAAGGGGAAGAAGAAAGTAAATTTTGGGAGGGACTTGAGTAAATTCATATGTTATTGTTGTAAACAATTGGGGCACCTTGCTTCTCAGTGTCCTGAGAGGAAGAAGAAGAAGGAATAAGAGGGGCCTGATACAACTTCTACAGTATCTATGCAAGACTTTTCATCCAAGTTTGATATGGATTTTTATTTGGTCACTCTAGTATCCAGTGTTGGTAGTGGTGGATTTGGGGGTGATAACATATGGATTGTTGACAGTGGAGCCTCTTGTCACATGAAAATAATATGACTATTATTCCTTATTATTAGAGAGACAGGTCCTGCCCGTGTGGTAGAGAGTGAAGGAGGTATGGTATGAGCTATACTTCAATTTGGAAGGGTTAGATTCTGAATCAAGTATGGGGGACTCATGGAGGTTGATGGAGTTCTCTTTGTTCTAGGGTTGAGGGTTAACATTCTCTCAATATCAACCTTGGAGCATGCTAGATATTGTACATTGTTTAAGAGGGGACATGTATTTATATATAGGGAGGGAGTGGACCCAGTTGAACCAAAAATGATTGGTGATCAGGTAGACAAGTTGCACATGTTGCAAGGACAACCTTCAGGTTATGATTCAACTTCAGATGAGGAGAAGGAAGCTCCTGAGACTACGGTGGGCCCAAGGATTCAGTCTCTCATTTCGAGAGAAGAGAGGGAGTCTCTTTTGAGCATCGATAGGAGGCTCAGCTGGTGTGATCAAAACGATGCTCAGGGTGGATTGGATTATCCTAGGAGCTTAGATTTCAGAGTGGTTGTCAGGAGAAGGTCTCCTGGTTCGAGTTATGTGTAGGTGTTTAGGTTGGCTCCAGGTTCAGCGAGAGCTCCTACTGCAAAAAATGTGATAGGACCGGATGATGGTGATGGGAACAAGTACATCCCTCGCTAAGAGGAAGTGTTAGATTTTATAGCTTGAGAGGTACTTTTCATGTTGTGTCTTGTATCTGGAAGTAGCCTTGTATTTTCAATACTAGACACTTGACTTTGTAATGGGTTTTTATGAAGTTGTAATAAAGTGGTTATTTTATGTAAGTGACTTTTTATTAAGTGTACCTTCTAATATTAAAGTGACTTTATTTCATAAAGTGCACTTATGTTATAAAGTGAAATTGTACTTTAATATTTTAAGTGATTTATTTTGGAGGGTGTGAATCATGTCCCTTGATCATGTAAAGGAAATATTAGATCTTGGCCTTTGGATTTAGGGATGGGGAAGGTGAAAGGCAATTTTTGAATTATAAGATAATGTATTGGGTAGTGTGTAAGACAATGAGAAGAGGATATTGAGAGATTTCTGAGAGATCTTTGAGGAGGAGAGGAAAGGGTAGCAAGGAGGGCACATTTCCTAAGGGAGATTGGGCACCTTTCCCAAGGAGAAATTTCTGTTTAGAAGCAATTGTGATTTATTGTTGAAGATAAGCCGTACTATACAGATCTGTACAATTCATACAACAAGGGAAAGAGGGCACAAATTTTGAGGATGTTTTGAGGGTTTTCTTGCTGCAGCAGGGTTGTACAGATCAGGCTTTACAACATATTGTGGGCATGTTTTCCAAGGTGTTGTTTTCTTGGTGGGTCGTACAACAATACATACTTGACACATTTTCCAACCAATCTTTCACTTGGGCTGGCTGCAGTTGGGGAGGTGAAAACAACCTTGAAATCTGTGCCCTCCAATGCCTCAAAATGTGTGCCCTCCAATGCCTCGAAATTCATTCCCTCTTTCCCTTGATGTATAGACTGTACAGATTCATACAATACGACCTGTTTTAAAAATAAATCATAGCTTCTTCTAAACAAAAATTTCTTGTTGGGAAATGTGCCCAACCTCCCTTGGGAAATGCGGCCTCCTTGTTTCACTTTCCTCTGCTCCTCAAATCTCTCTCAAAAATATATCAATCTCCTCTTCTCATTGTCTTGTACACTACCCAATGCATTCTCTTATAATTTGAAAATCACCTTTCACCTTCCAAGTGTCTTTTCACCTTTCCCATCCCTAAATCCAAAAGGCAAGATATAATCTTGCCTTTACATGATCAAGGTACATGATTCATACCCTCCAAAATAAATTACTTAAAATATTAAAGTNATGTACTGAGCAGTCAGTGCTTATTTTCACTACACGCACTTTATAACATAAGTGCACTTTATGAAATAAAGTCACTTTGATATTAGAAGGTACACTTAATAAAAATTCACTTACATAAAATAACCACTTTATTACAACTTTATAAAAACCCATTACAAAGTCAAGTGTCTAGTAGTGAAAATACAAGGCTATTTCCGCATACAAGACACAACATGTAGAGTACCTCTCGAGCTATAAAAGATAACATTTTATGGTCCTTATACAATTCTCAAGTGTATGGGGTCTGTGGCCTACTAGTTAGCTCTCACTAGTCACTCTAAGCTCCATCCCATTTTTCATGTCTCCTTCTTAAAGAAAGTGATTTTAACTAAGTTACAGCCTCAAACTAATCTCTCTGAATTGGATGAAAAAGGATCCTTTTGGTTTCATCCCAAAGAAGTATTGTATCACCACAAGCATCATCTCCATTAGTGCACCATCAAGGATGGTTTATTTTAGTGTAAGGATACACCACTAGAAGATGCCACATGGGAGTCAGATACCATTTTGCAACAATTTCTCCATCTCAATCCTTGAGACAAGGTTGTTTTTCAAGTGTGAGGGCATGTTAAGGACCTAACCTCCCTAACTCCTCATGTAGGTAGAATAATGTGTTTTCTATGTAATAAGGTCGACATTATTAAATAAGGCCTATATAATAATGTGAACAAGTCTAATGTAAGAAGACTTAGTAGAAGTTTATGCTTCTAGAAGGATCTTCCTCTAGAATTCTCTTTAGAATATATAATTAGTATAAATAGGAGTAGAAGGTATGAAAAATTCTTTCCTTGAGAATTATTTTGTAACTGAGCTCTACTATGCTTGAGGTTGCCCCTTCGAAGAGGCAATTGAACTTGACTTTCTATCAATAAAGGTATCATTTATGATGTTATTTTTCTTTATATTCTATTTTTTATGTTGGTATTCATCATAGTTATTATGTTCTTCTTTGGATAATACATCTAGTACCTTACAAATATTTAAAAGTAAAATCACACTTGCAGAAAAAAAAAAAGTGACTAAAGCTACTTGCAGGAAATAAATCCACACGTGTTGAAAATATTTTTTTTTAACTAAAGTAAACTAATTCAACTGAACATGAAGCAATATGTTGTAACCTCCAGTTGAATGAAATTGAAATTGGAAGAAATAAAAGAAAAGTAAACTAATTCAACTGGATAGGAAGCAATATGTTGCAACCTCCATTTGAATGAAAATGAAATTGTAGGAAAGAAAAAAAAACTTAATCTATTCCTTGTCAAGATGATTACTGTTATTACTGAGATCGAAAAATTTAATCATTATGTTAAGCGCATTTATTCAAAACATAAAGGAATGAAAACCCAATCTAAAGTGCAATTATGTCAACTAGAAATTAAAAATAAATAAATGAATGCAATCATATGTGGCACTATGTTCTATTGGAGTGGACCCTGCTTCCATAGAACAGAGTGTTGATATTACTCAATATCAACACTCTCTACATCTAAAACATAAATTAACCAAATTAATCATTCTACAACTAATCTATAATATAAATTAATTAATTCTAATTACATATTACATAAATTCTAAAACTTGAATCTAAATTAAAATGAGAATTTGGAAAATATACTTTATTCCATCATAAATTGGACTTGTTCTCCAAGATTCCTCTCGTAGAATGAAAGATGAACTCTTTTTATAGATAAGTTTTGTTTAGAAATAAAAAAAACAAATAATAAATGCATACCCACAAGTTTCTCATGTCATTTGCTAACAATTAGCAAATAATAAATGAAATCCAAAAGTTTCTCATGTGGTGTGCTAACAATAAAAAAATAAAAAATGAGATCCACAAGTTTCTCACGTGGTTTGCTAAAAATTAGAAGATGATAAATGAGATCCACAAGTTTCTTGTGTGGTTTGCTAACATAGCAAATAATTAATGACTCATACATAATTCAAAAATCCTTATTAACAACTCAAACTAATCATGTCTTATAATTCCAAAATTATTTCCATATCCAATATGGTCAGTGATATTCCAAATTCATGGCATATCTTGATGGTTGTGAATTGAGCTAAATTAAAATTGTGTGGTAGAAACTATGTAGAAACAAAAGTGTATACGAAACAATGTACAACAACAGTGTAGCAACAACAATATAGCAGCAACAATGTAACAACAACACTGTAATAAAAAATGTGTAACAACAATTGTGCAACAACAAAAATGTAACAACAACAATGTAGCAACAACTATGTAAAAAATATTGGGTAGCAACAATTATGTAACAACAATTCTGTAACAACAACTGTGTAACAAAAACAATAATGGTAGGTTTTACAATGATTGCACTGGTAGGTGTTACAACAATGATACTAGAAAGTGTTACAACAACACAATTGGTAGGTGTTACAACGACAATGTTGGAATGTTTTACAACAATGACAACACTAGCAGGTGTTACAACAATGGTACTAGCAAGTAAAAGTGTAACAACAACAATGTAACAACAATTGTGTAACAAAAACAATGTAGTAGCAATACTGTAACAACAACAATGTAACAACAACAATGCAACAACAAATGTGTAACATAAGTTGTGTAGCAACAACTGTGTAACAACAAAAACAATGGTATGTGTTACAACGACAACAATGGTACTGGAAAGTGTTAGAACAATGGAACTAGTAGGTGCTACAAAAACAATGATGGCATGTGTTACAACAACAACATTGGCAGGTGTTACAACAATAGTATTGGAAGGTGTTACAACAACGAAAATGGAAAGTGTTACAATGACAACACTAATAGGTGTTACAACAATGGTATTGGCAGGTGTTACAGTAACAACGCTAGCAGGTGTTACAACAATGGTATTGGAAGGTGTTACAATAATGACACTGGCATGTGTTACAACAACAACATTTTGTTGCAACATCAATGGGGTGTTGCAGTTTTTGTGAGGTGTCGTAGCTTCTGCATGGGTGTTGCAAAAAATAATAAAATGTCGATTTCTCAAAAAGAACAATCTATGTTGTTGAGATATTTTGAGGATAGGCTTATGTTGGCATGATGATGCCTCATATTAAGCATCTCAAGCACCAACTTCGTATATTTTTTTTATATGAGTAATAACTGGTTATGCAACAATCAACAAACTAACCCATTTTTCAAAGACAAATGCAAAATATGTTATTTCTCTAATACTTAACCATAATTCACATGAAATACTAAGGAAATGCAATGGAAAACACTTTGGGTATAAATCCATTGCATAAAAATTAAAACATACTAATACATGAGAATAGGTAAGCTAAAAGGTATTGAAAATAGGGGAAATAGGATGTAAAATGATGACATATATGCGGTTCGTGAGAAACAACAACAACAACTTGTCAAGCAATTTGGTACATAGAGTATTGGGTGACCTTCAATAAGGGCAAGAAGGACCAACTCCAGTATAATGTGACAACAACTCAACAACAACTCTTTCAAAGAACCATGTTTTTAATAAGAAAAGAAAGCACATCGATAATAGATATCGTTTTATTAGAGGGCTTGTAAACAATGGAGAAATCTACATGGAATCTTGTAAATCAAAAGACCAATTGGTTGACATATTTACAAATCCATCGACAAAATATATGTTTGAGTTTCATAGAAAAAATTAGGTGTTGTAAAAGCTAAAGGATTTAGCAGTAGTAATTAAGGGGGAGTGTTAGAATATAATTACTCATGTTAGATCATTTTGGAGAGTTTTTTTTTTAGAGTTTTAGAAGATTTTCAATTAGTTGAATAAATCTCTAGAAGATTTGAGTTCTCAAGTTTTATTATTTGTAAACTTTATGTATTTAACTCTTCCTTTAGAAGCAATGAATGCAACAATATTTTAGAGCCACAACTTGTCTTGTGTTTGTTTTTTTGTGTGTTTGTGCATGAATTGATACAACCGCAAATGATTTGAATTTTCCCCTTCCTCCTTCACTATTCAATTCAGTTGAATACATGTTATGCTTCTTCAACTGGATCAAATTATGGAATAAGCTCTCACTCTGCTCCTAGATTTTTTGGTGGATCAATGACTACCACCAAGTAGATATTTTCTAGTTGAAACCCTTCTCACCCCAACTATAGAGAAAAATACTATTCATGACATCTCTTATGGCTGCTTGGTGGAGATATCATCTTTTCTACTCAATGGTTCTTATGCTTTTCCCCCAAGGGTTTGCACCAGCATTAGGATTTTCTCTTGCACCGAGATAATATATTATTATAGGTCATCTTCTGAATTCGCCTCTAATGTTCCATGATGAAGGTGTTGTCACTTATTTCACACCTTATTATCTCTCATAAATAATGTTCTACCTCCTTCCATTAATAATTCTCTCTTTCCCAATAACCTGTAACCTGAAGCCATCCTGGTATCCCCGCTCCCCATCATGGATTATCTATAGATTAGTTGTAACATCCCCAACCATCCAAGCTAGGCCATGCTACTCCATACAACACTTTGATAGTTCTTTGATACCAAAATGTAATGTCTTGAGCCTCCCAGGTCAGGCCACATCACACAACGTCTCCCAACTTTAGGTCTAATACCACCATGTAACATCACCCAACTTATTATTGAACAATATTACTCTAAAATTTCACAACGCAGATTCTACTTTAAACATAAGTTCACGTAGTATCACTGGAATTAATGTGCTCATCCCAAAATTGAGTCACGTCACACAACTTATAATAGTGGAAGAAACTTAAATAAATGCACACAACATCATATTGAACACACAATGTGACCATGTGCAAAACCACCTTGTTGTCAATCACTAATTTTGATTTTCTCTATGCGTGGAGTCTATTCCTTGAACGCACACATGAATTCCAGCTCTTGATGCACACATGCTACTTCCATGTGCACCCAACCATTCAATTCTTTCCTTGTAGACTCATGACCAATATCAAAAGATAACTTAACAAGAAAACTGACAATAACTGTCATACTTGTGCACAACCACAATAGTGGATGGCAACACCACCTTATATGTGGAAAAATTATTAAACAAAATAACAACAATTACTTATATGTGACTACGTACAATAATTAACCCATATCAAGCATTCATAAATAAGCACACAATAAAAAAGACAAGAACATAAAGAACACTTATCGTTTATGGAAGTCGCCAATTGTGGCCTTGACTTAGACGTTCCTCCCATACATAGAATCTATTTCTCATAATATTTCTACAATAGGTCAACCCTGAGCTGAGGCTTAACTCCACCAAGGAAAAAAGGTTTCCTAGTGATAAGCTAAGGTTTGATTCTCAACATAATTGCTTAGTCCTAAGTTCCCACTACTGCAACTATCCCATAGTCCCTCGTTCCCCATGAACCTTTCACACCCAAGGAAGTGTGCCCCTTCTCTGGTCAACAGTCCTTCAATTGCCCCACTTCCATTCCCAGGGTTACCAGCAATAGGTCAGACATGAAGTCTCTGAGCCCTGTGACTAATGGTCAACTCACGAGGGAACAATTCGCAGCAACAGTCTCACCTGGAGAGTATGTTCACGGGTCTGAAGAACCACTTCACAATGGAAAATATCTCACCCAGAAATACTGATCATGGTATTTCAACCTGTATCCTTGATAGTAACTTTGATTATATCCCCTCAACTCCTTACAAGCTTCTCTGTGTAGATAAGGTAATAATTGGATTTTCCATTCAGTTCAACCCCCTTCTTCTCATGAGAGCATGAAAACAAGAATCCTTTCCAATCCTTCTCTGAATAATCATAATAATTCAATAATAATTCCCAAAATACACTAAGGCAAGCAATATTTATTGCATTCCTTCAACTTGACACTTTTCATCTTCAGAAGTAGCTTTAAGCCACTTGGCGACCCGTTCCCTACCCTCGGGAACTTAGGATAAAAACATATCCAATTCATCACCGTGCACTTACTCAAGTCCTCACAACATGGTGCAATGTGTGCACTTACCTAAGTGTGTGCAACACACAAAATGTGTGCACCCTGTCTTTGATAACACTTCTCTGTGCACTACTATGATGAGTTCAACATCTTAGTGCCAATGATTCACCAACCTAAATGTTCATTACATTTAAACTTGGTACCAATAAAATCACCAACCTATATGTACAGTTGCAAAGGGTTCTGAATTAGGGACATTACAATCCCCCCCCCCTATTTATGCACTGTCTTCAGTGCATCATATACACATGTTCATACATAAAATTCAAAAATATTAAAAAATATGAGGATACTCTTCCCGCATAGTATCCTCGTTCTCCTAGGTTTCATCCTCAGGATTGTACCAGATCCATTGGACCTTTACCATATCCATGACTCGATTATGGAGCTGCTTGATTTTCCAATCCAATATGCAAACCATTTGCACTTGAAATACATCTTCTAGATTCACCTAAATCACATTCCAATCAATAATATGATTAACATCAGGTATGTACTTCTTAAGAAATGACACATGGAAAACATTATGAATACACAAGAATGCAGGAAATGCAAACATATAAATGACAACATCAATCCTCTCACAGATTTCAAATCTCTCATAGTAGCGCCATGCTAACTTAGAACACTTTCCCAACTTCAAGGAACATCACCTGGCCTTCACTTTAAGAAACATGTGATCATCCACTTTAAACAATTTGTGGGTTATTCCTTTATATGCATATTTTTTCCCTGTCTTGGGTAGCCTTTACATTCTGCCTTATCTTTACCATCTGCTCCTCCATTTCTCTAAGAATATTTGGCCCAACTACTGCGTGGTCTGCTGGGTTGTCCCAACTCACTGGCGTGTTGCACTTTATACCATAAAGTGCCTCAAATGGGCTCATCTTTAAAGATTCATGATACCCATTGTTGTAAGCAAACTCTACCAAATGCAAGTAGTGTTCCCAATTTGAGGGCTTATCCATCACATACATCCTCAAAATATCTTCAATCACCCAATTTACCATCTCGATTTGACCATCCTAATCAGGGTGATATGTTGTGCTGAAATTCAGATTTGTTCAAAATCCTTTGAATAGCCCTTTCCAAAAGTTTGAGGTGAACTTGGAATCTCTATCAGACACAATTGTCTTTGGTACACCGTGTATCTTGGGAATTTATCGCATGTATATATCAGAAATGTCAGCTTCCTTATGCACTGACTTCACTAGAATAAAATGGGTAGATTTAGTAAGCTTGTCCACCACCACCATAATAGAATCATGTTTCTTAGCAGTCCTAGGCAATTTGGTTATAAATTCCATGGTCATAACTGTTGATTTTTTGTTAATTACGTTAACATTAGATTTACCATAGCAATTTAAACTTCTTTTGCATGCTTGTTTATCCATAGGCGATGTTGCACCATTTCCACCCAACCATAGGAACCTACTCGTGCCACCCTCGAGCATAACATATAAATCCCAGGAAACCCTTCTACATAAGGGGAGAAAACCCAACAACATTCTTATAGAGAATATCCTTGCCAAGACAAAATAACCAAGAACAAGCTCTATCCACTAGAGGAAACCAAAAATAAGATAACCCAACAACATAGTGCATCACACCCTAGCCAGAGCGCTAGGGTGTCTAGCCTCCACTAGCACACCACTAAGAGATAACCAACAATGAAAATGCAACTCACTCTATCGAGAGCGCTAGATTGGATAAACTTCACCATCCACATCACAAACGACAAACCCTAGCCAGAGGTATGAGGAAACCCTAACCAAGATGTGCCCTACTTCCTTCCTTCTGCAGCTGAAGATCTCCACCAAACTTGTGCTATATCTCCATGAGAGAGTGTGACAAATGATTAAGGCGTCACTTTTATTTATACAAATCTTTCCAGTGAATTTTTTAGCAGGGTTGACCTGACTTTCTGGAAAATATATTTTCTGTTTATATTTTTCTTCTGGAGACAACTTTACTTCTGGAGCATTATAATTCTTCTTTATTATTTTTTGCAAGGATGACTTCTCTTCTGGGATATTATTTTGAATTCCAATGGTTTTCCTTTAACATCTTGGAAACTTCATCTATAAGAAAGGTTATCCCAGAGGTGAATACCTACCACAGCTACCAGAAACATCAACACTCCCTCTTATCTAGGGAGGTATTCTCCATGATGTTTTTCCTTTGGTTCGCATAGCCTTGTAGGATATGCCATGGTCCTTCGACCATGACATGGTCACACAGACCATGCTACTAGTAGAATCATCACGTCACACATGGATACACCTAATTTGGACCTTTTCTAAGGCATCCTCACCACTAGAATACACTAGGACCTACTCACCCATAGTGTGGCACTAGGACCTACTTGCTCGTAGTGTGGCACTAGGACCTACTCTCCCATGATATGTCCACTTGCTCTACTCCCAAGGGACATGTCCACATGGTCTACTCCCAATGGACATTGGGAACCAACCCAGTACAACTTATCATTCCATCGATGAGTGTGATACTCAACTCATTCCATCAAGGAGTATCATCACAAAAGAATGTCTCATGAAGATGCAACCATCAATACTCCCTCTCAACGAGGAAGGCATTCTCCATGCATATCTTGTGTTGTTCTTGGTATTCTTCTGTCATAGAAAAGTATCTCCATGAGCCTCATTATCCATATTGATGATCCATATCCACAACCTTTTGTGTGGCATCTCAGGTCATTCTTGTCCCATGACAAGAATCAAGACCACATCAAAGCCACATTCACCTCATGTTCAAATGATTATGATTGATCCTGGAATGTCCACATTCCCACATGATCATGAGAATTCTTGGAATGATCAAGATCAATCCTGGAATGTACATATTCCCATAAAATCATTCCATGAATGCATTTATCTAGATGTTATAAAAAACGTGGAAATTCACCTCAAGCACCTCGATTCTTCATCCCTTCGAAGACTAGATCAGGGCACATATACTCCAGATGTAGATTTTTCCTATCTCCCCTGGTCTACAACTGATTACTTTGAGAAGGGTCGGCTCGATGCTTATCGGGGCCACTCACCTCTACAATTATAAACTTGTAAGAGAGTGTTCTCTAAGAGAACGATGCCCGATGCAAGTCACACACACTAGAGGAGTCCTCAGTCCATCAAGAACTATGTATCTTCAGTCCATCAAAGACTATGTCGGGCCTCGAGTCTTTAGTTCGTCAAAGACTATACCAGGGTCCCAATCCTTCAGTACATCAAAGACTACCCTAGGATGATTCCCACATGGTCAAGTCCATATGACCAATCTTGGAATGTATTCTCGATAATTTCCTCCTGGAGATCTAGTAGCAACTCAAATCTTCAGTCCATCGAAGATTAAATCGAGGCCATTCCCACATGACCAAGTCTGTTTGATCAATCTTGAAATGTTTGCATGATGTTGCATGCATCAACACTCCCTGAGGCAAACATTTTAATTCCTTACAAGCTTGTCCCTGACAAAGGCTTGGTGAAAATGTCAATTGTCTGCTCATCTGTGGATATGTGTTGGAGCCTCACTGCTCAGAAAATATCCATTGGAATTCTTGCCAAGAGCACAAACTCTGTAGATGCCATCATGCTCAAAATGAAGATTTGGAATACTCGTCACCATCTTCCCCATAGTGGGAATAGCTCTATAATGCAAATGAGAAAGTCTCCTACACCATGACTCACTTAGATTGGTAGAATCATTCACTAAGAACTGGTCAAACTATCAATTTGTACAAAATCCTTGTTTGGTCAGACTGCTTCATGTCTCAAACTAGAGACCATATAATAAGTTGTCTTCTACAACCACCACTATA
This sequence comes from Picea sitchensis, assembly GCA_010110895.2. Classification (NCBI taxonomy): domain Eukaryota; kingdom Viridiplantae; phylum Streptophyta; class Pinopsida; order Pinales; family Pinaceae; genus Picea; species Picea sitchensis. The sequence goes on along the minus strand of SNQJ01S0065845.1, from coordinate 4,099 downwards.
TCTCCCTCTGAGATATATCACTAGTGACATGTCTCCGAGGTAACCTGCTCGGAACAAGAAAACAAGAACAACAACATTTCCATGGAAACCTGCATGGAAATTAACAATATAACCTTCCCAGAACAGATAAAAAAATAAGAATATCTCCTAGATGGGAGATAAACAAATGCATCTCTAGTATTAAGTGGTTAGTATAATGATCATAACTCCAATAGATAAAAAACATAAGATCACAATGGTTCCATAATAGTTATAGGCATATCAAAACAATCAAACCTGGAGGGTGCGTTATTCCTCTAAATGCACTGGATTTGAGATCCCTCTGTATCTATGATTTGCTACTTGGAAAAAAGTCCCTTCTCTTGCAAAACACCCTCAATATAATGATACAATTTAACATATACAAGTACATACCTCAGAAGTTGTAGCACCATCCAATAGCATTGGAAAACCATAAAAATTCAAGGTGCTCCAACTATCTTGAAAAAATAAAACTATGCAACGGCAAGGTATAGTGGAAAACTAAAACGACAAAATGCAATGACAAGGTAAATAACACGATATTCCTTCTAGCGATTAGACTGTTCTAAAGGAAACCAAGCTTTGATACCATGTTGATTTTTTGTTAATTACATTAACATTAGATTTACCATAGCAATTTAAACATCTTTTGCATGCTCGTTTCTCCATAGGTGATGTTGCACCATCACCACCCAACCATAGGAACCTACTTGTTCCACCCCCGAGAATAAAATATACATCCTGGGAAACCCTTCTACACAAGGGGAGAAAACCCAACTACCTTCTTATAGAGAATATCCTTTCCAAGATAAAATAACCAAGAACAATATATATCCACTAGAGAAAACCAAAAATAAGATAACCCAACAAAATAGATGAAACACACGCTAGCCAGAGCACTAGGGTGTCTAGCCTCCACTAGCGCACCACCAAGAGATAACCAACAATGCAGTTGCAACTCACTCTAGCCAGAGTGCTAGAGTGGCTAACCTTCACCATGAGCATCACAAAAGACAAACCCTAGCGAGACGTATGAGGAAAACCTAACCAAGATGCGTCCTACTTCCTTCCTTATGCAACTACAACTATCCACCAAACTTGCGCTATATCTCCATGAGAGAGTGTGCCAAATGAAGAAGGAGTCACTCTTATTTATATTAATCTATCCAATGAATTTTCTAGCAGGGTCAACCTGACTTTCTGGAAAATATATTTTATGTTTATATTTTTCTTCTGGATCCAAATTTACTTCTGGAGCATTATACTTCTTCTTTATTATTTTCTATGAGGCCAAATTCTCTTCTAGGATATTCTCTGACTTCCAATGGTTTTCCTTTAACATCTTGGAAACTTCATCTATAATAAATGTTATCCCGGAGGTGAATACCTCTTGTAGCTACCAGAAGCATCAACACAACTTCCCACTTCCACTCAGGAATGGGAAATATTTGTAGCAAACCAAATGGATGTCTGTTCTCGTCCTTGACCTTCTGACATTCAATACATCTCGCAATAAAATTAACAACTTCCTTTTTAATACCTGACCAAAAGTATTACTGCTTGATTGTGAAAATTGTCTTATGATAACTTGTATTTCCCGCATAAGAAACCTTATGCATCTCTGAAAATATCAGGATCTTGAACTCCTGATCATTTGGCACATAGACTCGATGTCTATACATGAGGATCCCATCCTCTCTCAATTCATAACCTTCCAAATTTTGTTGCGACATACCTTATTGTAAAGTCACCTTTATTTCCTCATAGCGTAGATCTTATTTGGCAACTTCTAAAATTCCATAGCACAAATTTGTTTGGTACATGCTAATGGTTGTAACATGCATCTCATACATCCTCTTGTTGAGTGCACCATCCACCTTTTTCTCTTTTCCTATGATGTTATTTATGTCTAAGTCATACTCATTGAGGAACTCTAACCACTTTCTTTGTCTGGAATTTAAACTTGGTTGTCCAAAAGAATATTTCATACCACAATGGTATATTCTCAGCTAAAATATTTTACCCATGAGATAATGCTGCCACATCTTCAAGTCATGCATTATAGCTTCCAATTATAAATCATGAGTAGCATAGATTCTTTCATGCTTTCAACTTCCTTGATTCGTAGCACACCACATGTCCATTCTGACTCAGGACCCTCTGAGTCACTCCTTGCATGCATCTGTGCATCCGTGCATACAAGAGATTCTGCATATGGATCAACAATTCTCAAAATTGGTGCTCTTGTCAACAAACTCTTAAAGTGCTGAAAACTCCTTGCACAATCCGGGGTTCACTCAAATAGTGCACCTTTCTTCTGTAGGGATGTGATTACATGCACAATATTTGAGAATCCTTCAATAGACCTTCTATATTACCCTTACAGTCCCATGAAATATCTCACTTTTGTGACATTTCTTGGTGTTGGCCATTCCTCAATGAATTTTATCTTCACTGGGTCCACAACTATTCCTTCTTCTGAAATAATATAACCCACATAATGGATATTTCGCTGATAAAATGAACATTTGCTCAACTTTTCTTAAATATGATTCTCCCTCAATACCTGCAACACCATCCTCAAGTGTTGTTCATTCTCTTCCTCATACTTTGAGTAAATAAGAATGTCATCCAAAAATACAACCACGAACGTATCCAAGTACTCTCTAAAAAATCCATTCATTAAATACATGAACATAGTTGGTGCATTCAACAACCCAAATGACATCATTGTAAACTCGTAGTGACCATACCTTGTTCTGAAGATAGTTTTACTCATGTCTTCTTATTTAATTCACACTTGGTGATAACCAGATCTGAGATCTATCTTGAAAATATTTGTGCACCTCTTATTTGATCAAACAGGTCATCTATCCTAGGAAAAGGATACTTTTTCTTCATGTTACCTTATTCAACTGCCTAAAGTCGATACAAAGTCTCATTGTACCATCCTTCTTCTTCACAAAAAAAATTGGCACACCCCAAGGAGACACACTTGGGTGTATATACCCCTTCTTCAAAATTTCTTCAAGTTGCATTTGCAACTCTTTCAAATATAGCATACTCATTCTATAAGGAGTCTTAGATACATGTGTTTCTCCCAGCATCATATTTATAGAGAAGTAGATATCTCTTTTTGGAGGAATTCTCGATATCTCTTTCACTACTACATATGGGCGGATTATCCACGAAAATTTTCCACGCTTCCACTAGTTTTATCATTTTTTAAAATAGGGTGGGATTTTCGTCGATATTTCCATGAAAGTTCATCGCAATATCCATGAAAATATTATTTTAACCTAGTCTTGATTTTCATCGCTATAGTGATGAACTTTCGTGGCAATAGCGACGAAATTTTTTCCTATCTCATTGGTCGGTGTTAACGACTAGTTGACTATTTTATCTATATATACGTGACTTTAAGAGACTTTTCAACACAATTGCTATAGTTGCGACACTGTTCTTGGATTTTGTTTGAGCTATTTATTTTTTCTGTCACCCACCAGTTGAACAAATCCAATTCTCGATCTACATAGCTCGGATTTTGAACTTGCAAGGTTAGTATGTTATTTTTTATTGATGTACTCATTTAACTTGTAAATTGTTTTTCAAATGTCCAAATTGCATTTAGGCACTTGTTTTTTCCTTGATAATATATTATAATATGTGTAGTACCATATTTCATGTCTTTGGTTTTTGGATCTAGTTAGTATATTCTATGGAAAATGGTATGTGGATTCCATAATATTCTAGGTTTATGGAATCCACATACCCTTTTCCCTTCAATTGTAGCTATAATCTCTCTCTCTCTTTTCATTGATAAAGATATGGAATTGCTCTTGAAACTCAACCCTGATCGGTGAAATGATAGTAATTGATTGCTATATTCCCTGGTTTAGCAGGGACCAATAAGATACATAAACACTAACCCTAAGCTTATGTTAGGTATATATGTCGTTATTATATAAATAAAACATTTGTACACATATGACCTTATTATAAAGATGTTATCTATGTCGTCATGATGTTGATCCTCTACACATATGATCACCTTATTATAAAGATGTTGACCTTATTA
>SNQJ01S0065844.1:18367-30501 GCA_010110895.2 Picea sitchensis | reverse complement strand
ATAGGAGACTAGGATGTATAATTACAACTAATGGAATAAATCCGACATAAATAAAATAACATTACTAATGTAATATGCCCCAATTAAGGGGTAATGAGCCAATATTAGGGCTTAGCACATGTGGGCCCCATTTCGGTAAGTTAGTACATTAATTCCTCGGGGTCGTAACGTTTTCATGCGATCTCTGTTTTAGGCACACGATATCCCGTTGAAATTTCTATCCGAGGACTACACATGTTTACATCATAATATAACTCTGTCTACAATATAAATGTGGTGATCCCTAAAAACATTGTTTAGGGCCTCAAAATGGCCCCGAAAGTCAAGGACTCGAAAACTAGGAAAAAAATTCCAAACTGGAAAAATGCCAAAATGACCCAGTTGGAATAGGTGGGAGGCCATCGAAATCCATCTAGATCAGTAACGAAAGACACGGAATGGAAAGGAAAGGAATGGTAGAGAAAGGCAAGGCATGGCATGGCATGGAAAGGTAAGTTAATGTATGGCATGGAAAGAGAAGGCATGGGATGGCATGGAAAGGAAAGGAAATGCAAGGCATGTAATGGAAAGGCAAGGAAAGGCATGGAATGGAATGGTATGGAAAGGTGGGGTATGGATTGGAAAGGAATGGAAAGGGAAGGACAAGAAACACAAGTGAAGGATAAAATAAACATAATTACATAACAACAAAANAAGAACCATAACATACAAGAATACCATATCAACCATAGCATGAATAAAAAAATTAATAATTCATGAATCTGAAATATTTGTTCAATTATTCCTTTTACATACCTATGGTCATTCAGCTAGACCATCAGGATCACTTAAAATACCGATGGTCTCTATTATCCTCTCATTCTTAGAGTAACGGAATAAATATCTTACCTTTGATGAGTTCTTACTTGGAATTGTGTATAGTTGGAGGTTTGTACCAACAATCAGGTTTATAAAGTGGTATACAACTTCACCCGGTCTATAATATTGAAATACATAACCACCTTTCTTATGTGTTCTTTCATCATGTGTTATATATTCTCATTTAATAATGATCGAACCAATCAAAAATTCAGTTCCTTTGGATTGAATTATTGATCGCATGAGCATCTTCTTTCCCTCTAAGAAATGTGTCAGCCAATAATCAGTGCCCCATTAGTTACCTCTTGGTGTAATGAATCCATATATGTTCCCTAAAAAAAATGAATTATTAACATGTGAGTCCAACAAATGACCAAATAATAAAACATTGATGATAGTTATTCAAAATTTAATAGAAAGTTTCACTTAACCTGGAAGTACGATATCCAATACGTGATTATAATCTACTGAAATATTTGATTGGTACTCCTCCAACTAGGATAATTCCATAGTTATACATTGACCAATGGGGAGTAATACATAATCCCATATATCAACCTAGTCTATCGGTTCACAATCATCTCATTCATTACCACTAAATGGACCGAAAAAGAAAGAGAGTTCTCTCATCCATATTTCAACTATTTCTTTTTCTCATCCATACATACAACTGAAATAAATGTTGTACGTAGGCCAAGTCATGGCATCAATCATCGCTTATGTAGAAGTGATAATCCTTCAATATAACTTTGTTTTCTTTGTTACTATCTGTCACATGCCTATATGTGATATGTGTTGGATAAATTTCTATTTTTGACTCACTAGTTTAGTGGTAGTTAACTGGAGCTAGTTCTATTTTAGAATTTTTATTTTAGACCATCACTATTATGCATGCATTCCTAATAAAAGATCACATCTTGTTCTATTTTCTTAATTATGGAATTGTCTTTCCTATATGTCTGTATATCACTCATCCATTGTATCATATTGATTATCTCATTGGAGTAGTGTGAATATATTTTATTATTCTTCCATATTGAATCTCTCGTCCTTTTCTTGATAAGATTTATTTTTACTTTCTCTAGATATGTATCCTGTGCAGGTTTCCATGAAACATTGACATGGTATCAGAGCCGAGCTTCTTGGAGAAAATTAGATAAGCCAAAGAAGAGGAGAATCGATGTTTTGACGAGTGTAATGTGTATATCTAATAGTGTCGCAGTGTCTCCCTATTGAAAGGTGCAACAATAGACAATTTTGCACCATCTCCTCGTCAAAAGGTGTGAAATTCGCAGGAACACTTGTGAAATTAAAATTTTTGGACTATGTTGCACCATCCCTTGTTGATTTTCCTCAAGGGTGCAACACTGAGGAAAATTACATTTTTTTTTTGTAGTAATTTATGTATTAATTGCAAATTGAGAGTAAGTTTTTAGGGTTTTTAAGAACTAGTAAGAGGGATGGATACAACACCAATTATTCAGTCAATTTTGGTGATAATTATCACACCATACAATTATTTATAATGGAATCCAAAGGCCGAGTTCCAACTGAAAAGGAAAGGATTATACAATTTGAAGATGGTGATAGAAAAATAACCTACATCAATGATTGAGAATACCGAATGGGCGAACCGTAAGGATGAGGCCACATGAATTATTCTTGAATTAATTTCAACTTATTTATGGTTTCATGAGGTATCATGCGAGACTCCAAACAATATCTGACCTACCTTGGAAAGTCTCTTTGGAAAGAAGGATGATATGAGAGGTCATATGCTTGAGGTAGAGTTGAATACCTCTGATCCTAAATTTTTTGATAATATACATGATTTATTTAACAAGTTTAAATACTTAAAATTGAGCTTGGAATATTGTGGTATTCTAACAATGTTGGCTAAGCTAGGACCGTAATATGTTGTTTATGTATCCTCTTTCCATTCTGGCAGATATCTCTTGGGATGAAAGTGGAATATGCCTACCATGGAGAAGTTCATCGATTCTCTCACACATGATCAAGGAAAATTGATTTATATGGGCCTAATTAAGGAACCCAAAACACATGCACTCACCATAAAAGATGGAAAAGGGTCATTCGATAAAGAATACAAACATAAATTAAAGGAGAAATAGAAAGAAAAGGAGGGGTATTCCAAACCCTTCAAGTATTCTTCAGGTTCCAAAGAATATTCAAAATCCAAAGAGAATAAGAAGAAGAAGGGAAATATGTGAACTTGTTTCAATAAACCAAATCATGAATAATGTACATGCATGAAGAGGAAAAACGATCTTATGGCATAAGTAATTCAACATAAAAACCTTGGAAACTTCATTCCTGAAGGAGCCAAGAAGAAGAAGGAAGAAGATAATTCTCCTAACAAAGGTAATCATTATGCTCTTGTTGCAATTAATTCCTCATCTAATTCATGGATTATGGATTTTGATGCATCACATCATATGGAAACTAAAGAGAAAGTTTTTACTTCATTGATTTCATGCTCAAGAACCCCTGTTCTCATGGGGGATGATACTCGAGTAGCAGTAGCAGGAAAGGGAAGAGTGGAACTCCATAATGGATGTTTTGAGAAGGTTTTACATGTTCAAAATCTTTCTATAAATCTTCTCTCATTTTATCGGATCACTCAAATAGGTAAGGAAGTTTAATTTACATTAGATTCAATTTTTGTACTTGACATGCATGACAATTCCATTATTGCAATTGGTGAGGTAGATCACAAATCACGATTGTATAAATTTACTAGGTTTGTTGACCATGACTCATTTTTACTACTTACACATTCTGATGATAGTAGTAGAGTATGGCATGAGATATTTGGTGATTTAAAATTTAAGTACATGAAGTGAATTTCCAGGTAGGGATTAGTCAAAGGCTTGCCAGACATTCACTTTTCTAAAGGGTTTTGTGAAGGATGCATTATTGGTATGCATTTCGTAGAGAAGTTTGAAAAGGGGAAGCCAAGGAGACCCTCATCTTCTTTGGAACTTCTTCACAGTGATCTCATGGGTCCATTTCCATATCTGTCCATTAGAAAATCAAGGTATGTCCTTACTTTATTGATGATTACTCATGCTATACTTGGGTTTATTTTCTTAGGAGAAAGTATGAATTTTTTGAGCATCTCAAATAATTCAAAGCTCTAGTGGAGACACATACTAGGAAGAAGGTCAAGATCCTTCATATAGACAATGGTGGGTGGTATATCAAAAAATATGTTCATAATATTTGTCATGGGGATGGTATCTAGTTGCATCATACAATTCCATACACTCCACAATAGAATGGAGTTGTTGAAAGGAAGAACAAATATCTCAAGGAGGTGACCAGTTTCATGTTGCATGTGAGGTATCTTCCTCTAAAGATTTGGGTTGAGGAACTTAACTATGTTTCTTACCTACATAAAAAATATCCTCATAGATTTGTTGAGTACATGAACACTTTTGAGGCTTGCAAAGGTGACAAACCATATGTCACACACTTTCACATATTTAGATCTCGCACATGGGACCATATTCCTTCTGAAAAGAGGAAATCATTAGATCCACATACCACACCTTGCATCTTTATGGGATATCTAGACAATGCAAAGTGGTACGAGATGATTGATCCCTCTACATATCGACTCATGATTGAGCACAATGTTCAGTTTGAGGAGATTCAATTGCATGCACCACTAGTCTAACATGCAGAAACTCTTATGCTTCCATAAGTTCCAGACATCAATGATGATGATTCCATGCATTCAAATGATGCATATTCAGACTCATATTTAGAGGATTTTGTACATGGATTTGAAGAGGTTGTACAACCAGATGAGGAGTCATAATTAGAGATTTAGCAAATTCCCAAGTGGGAACAATCCAAACTTCAGGCAGCAGACGACTTTGCAGGGGATCCTTTGGATTTGAGGAGGACTTGATCTTAGCATGAGGATCCTTCTCATGTAATTTCACCTTATGAACAAGTGATTCCCATGAATTAATATATGGTTCAATATTTTGATCCACATATCTACAATGAGGCTATGGGAAATCCATTATGGGAAGCATCCATGCAGGAGGAGTATGAATCACTCCTAGATAATCATACTTGCGATCTGGTTCCACTTCCACAAGGGAGGAAACTTGTCAGATGAAAATGGGTCTATATGACCAAGAGAGAAATAGATGGTGAAGTGAGAATGTATAAGGAAAGATTAGTTGCAAAAAGATTTCAACAAATTCATGGGATAGATTATGATGATACATTTTCTCCTGTAGTAAACATGGACTCTGTTCATTTGGTTCTAGCCATTACAACAACCAAACGATGGGAAGTTAACCAAATGGATGTGAAGAATGATTTTCTCTGCAGTGATATCTCAGAGGAGATCTACGTGGATCATCCATCAGGGTTCATTTAGAACTCATATTTAGTATGCATACTGAAGAAGTCACTCTATGGACTGAAGCAGGCACCTAGAGCATTGTATGAAAAGATGGATTATTATCTTCTTTCATATGATATTGTTAGATGTAAATTTGATTGCAATGTTTACATGTTGAGGACTACTAACTCTTTGACAATTTTAGTACTCTATGTTGATGATATTTTGATCACTGGTAGCTCTGCCTCACCCATTGTTGTGGTCAAAGATATTTTGCATGATAGGTTTTCTATGATGGAAATGGGTCCACTTCACTTCTTTCTTGGTCTTGAGATTAGTTAGGATGATTCTTGCAACAAAAATTTTCAGGCTAAGGACTTATGGATATATTCCACATGACATAGTATAAGTATCCACCTACACCCTTCTTATCTTGGATCAGACTTGAGTATGGTGGTAATACACCATTAGTGGAAAACCCTTTATATCGATAGTTGGTGGGGAGTCTTATGTATCTCACCCACACCCATCCAGATATCTCATATGCAGTAGTAGAAGTTACCATATACATACATGAGCCCCATGATCTACACTTGAAGGCTTCCAAGCACATATTTAGATATGTTCAAGGCCCTATGAGTTATGGGATTCATAGGCTCAACAAATTCATATTGGGTTGGTGATGACATAGATCACAAGTACACTTCTTGTTACACACTCAGTTTGGGGTTAGGCCCTATTTGTTGGTTAAGTAAGAAGCGATCGACCATTGCTTTATCTTTCGCAGAGACCGAGTATAGAGGAGTAGTCAACTATGTCATTCAGGAACTTTGGCTTCATCACTTCCTTACTGAGCTTGGTATACAATTTCACTATCTGACTGTCATATGGTGTTACAATCAAAGTACACTAATATTTTGCAGAGATCCAGTACAGTGGAAGTGAACCAAACACATTGATTTCCACATGAATTTCATCAGAGATCTACCAAATGAAATGATCATTGATCTGTAGTTTTGTCCTTCCTATGAACAAATCGTCGACATCTTCACCCAGACCTTCACTGGGATGAAGTTTTAAAAATTTTGGGATCATCTTGGAATGAAGAACACAATTTCCTAGCATCTGTATTTTCCTCTTTTGATGCATTGTATTTTGATGGGGGTTTTGTTCCCACATGGTTTTCCCTCTTTCCTTATTTTTTTTATTATTCAGTATTCATTAGTTGCATTTTATATGAGTACCTAATATGGCCTAGTTGTCAGGACTGATTTTTTATTACTCCATAGTGATGTTCAGGAGGGTGTTGGAGATATTTCTATTTTTTACTCACTAGTTCAGTGGTTGTTTGAGCTAGTTATATTTTACACTTTCTATTTTAGACCATCACTATTATGCATGCATTCCTAAAAAAATCTCACTTCTTGTTCTCTTTTCTTAATTATGAAATGTTCTTTCCTATATGAGTTTATATCACTCATTCATTACATCATATTGGTTAGCTCACTGGAGTAGTGTGAATATATTTTCTCATTCTTCCATATTGAATCTCTCATTCTTTTCTTGATAATATTTTGTTGTACATGCTATAACTAGGTCTCCTGTGCAGGTTTCCATGAAACATTGACAATATGGACCATTATCCTGACCTACTTTCAGTGATAATATTCTAATATGTATCTTTGCATATTATAAAATGATTGTCCTACCATTGAGCCACATAGACATGTTATGCATAGTGTTGTGTCTTTTTGATGAATTCCTTCATGAAGTGACATACCCATACATGGGAAGTCACGAACTATATCTTTTTTATTTCTTATTGTCCATCAATATCATATGCAACATATTTAATTTTTTTCAAGAAAACATCCTTCCTCCCCAATTCATATTCATTTCTTGCATTGATGCTCTTGCTTAGTAATGTCATTCCACCACACATGGGGTGTGTCCCATCTAAGAATTTTTTTTGATAAAATATATGACCGTATTCTCTTGTACACAAGATGTTGTGAATAAAGTATCTATATGACGATGGAAGAAATATAACTGAGCGTCCCTGCAAAAACGTGTTTTACAATACAAAAAAAAAATGTGTGTGTGTGTGTGTGTGTGTGTGTGTGTGTGATAATAATAACCATACTCAATCTAATATCTACAACATGTGTAATGAATTTTTTTATTAGAACATACTAAGACTTTCATTTATGGAAATATTTTTGGCTAAAGTTAAATGCACTATATGTTGTCCCGAATCTATCATACAATTTTGTTTGTGTAATGTCAATAAAGTGTTTAATAAGAGGTTCATGTTCCCTAGATCCCTTTCTCAATTTTAGTACGTATTTTTGGTTAGAACAAGGCCTAGTGTTATCATGTGAGAAATCATATACTAGTACCTTAATTTCTCCAATTAACTTCATGTCAGAATGAAGAATCCTATCAGTGGAGACCCACAAATATGTTGGGACACCTCTGTCGAGGATATCTCATCTATGAGAATAATTTCTAAGGGTTTTGATATTGCATTTCATGATATGAGAGGTTTGTTGTAGAAAACATTTTTTTCTTTTGATATTGCTAAAAAGTGATTGTGACAAGACACATCGAGATGCATTATAGTCTTTATAACGATATTTATTACCAATTATTTGAAAATCATCGACAAGGTTTATAACAATATGATGAATAGTTTATAAACTTTTGACTATTTTAATGCCTAAAATTCTCCTGACAACAGTCAAACTTATAGATTTTAACAAAGCCAAAAATAATTGACATTTAGCGGCATTGAATTTTGGTTCAAAATATTCTTCAATGGTTTTATAAGAATGATAATGAATAATATGGTTAGGTAAATTAACTTCAAGATATGCTAGACCACTTTCATCCACATAAATGCATTTAGAAATTCTTCTTCGCACACTACTCAATCTAGGTAGGGATGATGAACCCCTATTTTGACACTCTTGACCTCCATTTATTGGAGCTAAAAACATTTTAGTTCTTTCTCCTTGAATAATTGGTGAATCAATTATGGGACGAGAGTGGACATACCCGTGACTAGTTTCTAGAACATCTTACTATCCAACAAGAAGTTGCACCACATGAAATTCTTCACCACAATGTTGCGCATCAGGTTCCCCTCTAATTTCATCCATTGTATAATTATCTCTAAGAAAATACTCCATCATATGGTCATCCACAACTAGTTTTATTGATGAGATACTAATTAGATTGGTCTCTCTTGAACTCCTGCACTTTTCTTGTGGTGATGGAGAAAAAACAACAATGGCATCTATTCCGCTAGAAATTGGATTTCCCTCTTCTGAAAGCCTACGCTTTGACCTACATAACATTTCATTTTCTATTTCTTCTTCTACCTTTTCGATGGGTTTATATTTCCTTGAGGACTTTCTTTCTCAATTCCGTAGGTTCTCCATGTTTAAAGAGAAAAAATGGCTTCCAAGCACCCCACCAAAAACATTTCTTGGTATTACAAAAGAAGGAACAACTAAAAATTCTAATTCCAAGTGGACAAATTTGTCTTTGTATTACAAACGAAGACACAACTAACAATTCCAATTCCAACATGACAAATTTCTCTTGGTATTACACAAGAAGGCACAACTAAAAACTACAATTCCAATTGGATAAAATTATCTTGGTATTAAACAAGAAGACACAACTAAAAATTCCAACTCCAATTGGACAAATTTGTCTTGGTATTACACAAGAAGACACAACTAACAATTCCAATTGGAAAAAAAAAATATTGGTATTACACAAGAAGACACAACCAACAATTCCGATTGGACAAATTTGTCTTCCAATTCCAAGAAGACACAACCAACAATTCCAATTCAACTTGGACAAATTTGTCTTCCAATTCCAAGAAGACACAACCAACAATTCCAATTCCACTTGGACAAATTTGTCTTCCAATTCTTCCCTCAATTGTATTGAAATAGCACAAAATTGTCTATGAATTAAACAAGAATAAAAAAATAACGAAAACTTGTTTGTTCATGCTATTTTTGTGTGTAGATGTCAGGACTGTTCTAGTTTTTCACATAGATGAGGTATAGGATTTTTCTTAGCACATAAAACTGCCCAACAGTAACATGTGTGCATTCTTATAATGCATGTCCACTAAATCACGTGCATGTTATAGGAATGTGCACACATTCTTGGTAGGTATGGATGAGAAAAAAACCTCAAGGATTTAAATTCACAAGAATAAACAAGAATATTGCAACAGATAGAGCATTTATTATAGACCAAACATATTTATAAATAAATATGTATAGGGGTTTCAGGACAACTAGGACCTAAGGGATTAGGATTGAAAGTGTTTTGAAGCATAGAGAAATGGTTAGAGCACCAAGTTGTGGGTACAAGGGTTGTGGGCCCTTTAACAAGAGGCATATGCATAGTGCACTTAGGGACCGAGCGTGGAGGGGGTTAAGGGTCAAGTATATCTTATTCATAGGATTAGATGGAGCTAGTGGGGTTTAATTCATGGTCTAGGTCAATCTCTAGGTCATGGTCTAGATCATGTTTATGTTCATGGTAATGGTATAGGTATAGGCACAGGTCATGGTCTAGGTCTATCTCTATGTCTATGTCTTGGTGTAGGTCATGTTGTAGTTCTAATTCTAGGTTTATAAAATGAACTATGTCATGGTCACCATATAGGTCTAGGTCATGGTCTACGGTCTACGGTCTAGGTCATGGTCTATGCTCTAGGTATAGTTATAGGTATTTCCTTTTATGTCAATGTCAAGGAAATTTCTTTGATTGTGATGTAGAGGGGGTGGAGGAGAGAGAGGAATAAAGANATGGGGGGGAGAGGGAAGGGGGGTTATATAGAGGAAAATAGATCAAGGTGGGGAGAGAGGTAAAGAATACAAGAAGTGAGAGAGAAATGTGTATATGCAAGAGGTAAAGAGAGAAGGGGATAGATATGGATTGTTTGAGAGTGTGGGAGGGTTGGAGAGGAAAACCGAGAGAGAGAGAGAGAGAGAGAGAGAGAGAGAGAGTACACATATATAAGTTTTATTTCATGCATAATCTATAGCATGTCGAACAATGATTGTGAACAATACAAAATCAAGGAAATTTAACCCTATACGCTTCTTATCGGGATGTAAATGGATAATGAAAACAGTCTAATATTGAAGAACATACAAATATGTAAGTGTTCAAGTAATACATAATCTATTCCAATGTCATAAGAAAAAATATCAATCATGGAATTTTGATAATATAAAACAAACAATGGGAAATTTGAGAGAGAAATGAGAAAACCTAACAATCAAATCAAATCAAATCACCAAAAAGGTAAGAAATGTGAAAGATAAAATGATTTAAAATGAATTAAGAAAAACATTCAAAGAAGGATAAATATTCCATATAAAGAATATCAAATCCACTAAAATATTATGCTTATATTGAAATAAAAAAAGTAGAATCAATGTACCATAATCATCATTAAACCATGTCAAATCATTGTTAAACAGTATGCGAATGGTAACTATCCATAAAATATCATTATTAAACAATAGGTATAGACATACTACACTTAGGGCTTGGGTGTGTAGGGGGTTAAGGGTAGAGTATAGGTTATTCCTAGGTTTATATGGAGCTAGGGTGGTATAAGTCATGGTCTGGGTCAAGCTATAGGTAATGGTCATGTTCATATAAGTACTCCATTGGAAGAAAAATAAAAACTTAACACTCATCTTACAGACGAGGCTACATTTATTTATTTCACATATTCTTTATTCATTGTTATCCATGTCTCTCCTTTAGAAGATGTTTGGATTTATTCGATGTCCACGAATGAAATAATAAAACAAAATTCACTCGTATTTCTCGTAAAATGTTTTATCAATAAATAAATAAAATTATGATACCTACCTAAATCCACCACCTAGTGAATCATCACTCTATCCTCCTCTCTATTCGACTCTCTTTCTCGTCTCTTTCTCCCATAATAGATAACCAACACTCTTATCTCCTCTTCTCTCTATTGTGTTATTCTCTATGCTTTGCACTATTTTATTTTAAGTCCTTTTGTCACCCACTTGTTGGACTTCAAATTAATTTAATTTTGATTTTGGGAACATTTTTGTTTCCCATGCTTTGAGTCCCATCCCTATTGTTTTTAATTTTTAACAACACCATTGGCACACACCTTGATTTTTCATGCCTTTCCTTGCATTCCATTGCCATGCAATTCCATGACATTCCTTTCCTTTCCTTAACTTGTAATTCCATGTCATGCCTTCCCTTTGATATAAAATAGGTTGAGGAGTGTGCATGTGTTCCTGTTGGGAAAGGATGAGTGCCCAACCTAAGGGCTTATTATTGAAAGTATTTTAAATCATAGAGCAATGGTTACAACAAAAATATGTGGGTGCAAGAGTTTTGGGGAACTTAACAAGATGTATATGCACAATGCACTTAGGGTTCAAGTGTGGAGGGGGTTTAGGGTCAATTGTAGGTTATTATTAGGCTTAGATGGAGCTAGGGGGGGTCTAAGTAATGGTCTAGGGAAAGATCTAAGTTGTGGTCTAGGTTATGGTCATGTTCGTAGTCATGGTATAGGTCTAGGTCATGCTTTAGGTCTATCTATAGTTCTATGTCATGATCTAGGTTTAACTCTACATCTATATTATGGACTATGCCATGGTCATCGTATAGGTATAGGTCGTGGTCTATGGTCCATGTAATGATATATGCTTTATGTCTAGTTCTAGGTCTTGACATGTCTAGGTCAAGACCATTTATTTCCTTGCGATGTACCAAAATTGCTATAGTTTGTGAGAGTCTGAGAGGGAGAGAGAGTAATATATAGGGGGGTAGAGAGAGAGAGAGAGTGTATGAG
>SNQJ01S0065844.1:6738-18228 GCA_010110895.2 Picea sitchensis | reverse complement strand
GGGGGGGGGGAGAGGAAGACAAAGAGAGTCTATGAGAGTAAGGAAGATGGAGACAAAGAGTGGGGCTAGAGAGAGAGAGAGAGGAAGGGAGGGGAGAGGGAAGGTGGGTAGATAGAGGAAAATAGAGAAATGGGGGTGAGTTGGGGTGTTATGGGACTTATCGATAAATGAAGACATAAACAGATCTCCCTAGATCCACCTAAATCTAAAACAAAACAGAACATAATATGATTCTTTCCCTGAGCTCTAACTATTGAGTTTACTAACTTAACAAGATATAGGCAACATATCATTTAAATGTCACTTCCTCTTTCCATTGTCATCCTAACTTCACTCCAGTGCTCCTATGATATTGAATCTGCAAGGGAACACAATCCAACCAAAGTGAAATCAATCGAATATACTCAACAAGAACTTATGCACGTGATCAAGGAATCATAAAATAAAACAAGACAAGTTTTATGGGAACGAAACATATCATTGTATTATATCAAAGTGAAAGTGGAGATTACAACCAAAGCCTTGATGTTGCAAGGTCCCCTTCCGATGACCCTTTGCGCCAACACACACACTTTCTTCAATATTGAATGAAGGAGATCCACAATGACTTGATGATCTGAAATGAGGCTCTCAAGAAGGACCCAATGTAGAACTCTCCATACAATCTTAGCCTATTCAACCTTCAGTAACCTTTCTTGAATCAACATTATCCTTTTCCATGAGAAATTCCTCTTTATATAAGGGAAGGAGAGATGGTTCAAGAGATTAGGATGATCCCGCCAAATTAGAGAAGCAAGTAATATCCAAACCATACAGATGCCAGCTCATCTTCTAGAACTTTCGTGAAACTTCCCCTTTTATTAGTCTTTTGACATCGTCGTACCCTAGTTGTATAGAAGCCTACGGAGACGTCGCATCCAAACTTTAGAGTAGAGGGCGATGAAAAAGAATCATCACACCCTGCATATGGTGTAGCCTGTGAGGACCTTCTTTAATAGGGTTTTCAAGAGAGAAATTCATTCACTTTTGTAATGGAAATCAAGCACACACAAAAACCAAGATAACTTGAATAAGGTTATCTCTCTTTATTCAATCAATGAAATAAGAGAGGAAATAGATTTCTTATATAGGTTACAATCAAGTAGAGTCAAACCACTTTATGAATGTGCGATAAAGTGAAAATATAACCTAAAAGAAAATATCTGACCTAAAAGCAACTAAATTAACCTAAAGTCACTTTGACTTTATTAATGCCTAAGTCTAATTTCTAATTGACCATTATAAACTAATATTTTATTTAACACCCTCCCTTAATTGTCAATCTACTCAATACACCAAGTTTCTTTCGAAATTTTACATGCTTTTCGGGACCCAAAGACTTGGTGAAAATCTCTGCAGTTTGATCCTCTGTAGGACAATACTACAACTCAAAATTTCCATATTCTACAAGCTTTCTGATGAAGTGACAATGTGTATCAACATGTTTGGTATGCTCGTGGAAGACTGGATTCTTGGCAAGTTTCATTACCCCTTGATTGTCACAGAACAGGGGTGTAGGTTCTCTCTACTACATTTGCATATCTGATAACATCCTCCTAAGCCAAACTGTCTAGCACACACCATTCAATGCTCCTCGATACTCTTCTTCTGTTGATGAAAGCGCAACTACATGTTATTTCTTGCTGGTCCATGTGACTGCAACCATGCCAAGGCTGAAGACATATCCAGAAGTGGATTTTCTGTCATCAACAGAACCTACCCAATCTGAATCTATATACCCACATAACCTTGGGAATTTTTTCCTTCTATACAGAATACCAAAGTCAAGTGTCCCTTTCACATACTTCAGCACTCGCTTCGCTATTGTCTAGTGCTTTACTTTCAGCACTGTCATAAATCTGGAAACGAATCTCACAGTGAAACTCATATTAGGTCTAGTGGTTGTAAGATATATCAATATGCCCACTAGCTATCTATATATTGACTCACGGAATGCCTTTGAGTCAGTCTTGGCTGAAAGTTTCAACCCTTTCTCCATAGGTGTAGAGGAGATTTTGCAATCCTCCATCCTGAACTTATCCAACAAACTCCTGTCATACTTTGCTTGTGAGACAAAAATGTTGCTCCCTGTTTGCCAAACTTCTACACCCAGACAATAGTGTAGGAGGCCTATATATTTCATGTCAAATTCTCTGCTCATGTTGGATTGATCCATGTAATTGCATCTTCCTCACTACCTGTAATAATGATATCATCCACATAAACAACCAGAAGAATGATCTCATTACCAACTCTTTTGACATATAAGTTGGAATCTGAAGGACTCCGCTGGAACCCTTGCTAAACCAAATACCTGTCAATATTGATGTACCACGCCCTTGGTGCCTTTTTCAGACCATATAGAGCCTTCTTTAGTCTGCAAACTAGATGCTCCTTCCCTGCAACCTGAAACCCCTCTGGTTGGCACATGTATACCACTTCCTTCAAATCTCCATTGTGGAAGGCACTTTTCACGTCCATCTGGTGGACCTTCTAGCCTTGTTGTGCTTCCATGGCTAGAACAAGACAAATAGTACTCATCTTCATTGTAGGAGAAAAAGTCTCCTCATAGTCAATGCCTTCTCGCTGAGAGAATCCTTTCGCAACTAACTGCGCTTTATACTTTTCAAGTGTACCATCTTCCTTATACTTGACCTTGTACACCCATTTGCAACCAATGGGTTTCTTCCCTGATGGAAGAGTTGTGAGATCCCAAATCTGATTTTTCATCAAACTTTCATGTTCGGCCTCCATGGCCTTTTCCCNGATCTCTTGAATATTGGCCATAAGAGAAAAGTTGATTGTGCCATTCTGTTGTTTACTCTTACCTCATGATGATATTCCCTCAATCATCTCTCCTATCTGAACATCTCAAATGGTGTTGTGCCACCACTTGGGTCTTTTGGAATCCCTGGCTACCAAGTCAATATTGCCACCATGACTTGTGCTTCTTTGGAACATGAAGAAAGGATATTTTTTGGAACATGAACACATGTTATTAATGGATCATCAGGGTGACCAAAATAATGTGTAACAAAATTCCGCCCAAAGTATGAGGCTGAAACTTGTGACATTCAAAATACTTTGTAGAATGTGTTTGTCAAAAACAAAGAGTGCACCGATCAAGAACCTGCAAATAGTCAATAATCAGTATAATAATACAAGATTGTCTGAGGTAGGCATTCCCATACTCAGATTACAAAATTTCAAATGAGTCGCGACCACTAAATATACACTGTGGATCTGTATCACTATGAATTGACATAGCCCCCCAGAATACACTGTGGATCTATACTCTAAAATGACTCAAATTCTGACATAGCCACAAGACATATTAAGTGGATCTATGTGTTGATGCAAATAATGATTACTCTTTCGCAACTTGTGCTAGAATGGTATGATCCAAGGAATTCATTACCATCGTCCCTAAGTACGAATCTAACCATGTGATTACAGGTGCTAAAGTCGAACATGGAAAAGACCACTTGATTACCAGTCAATGATGAAAACCATTAACAAGTGTGAGGGAAATCACCATTAATGTCAATGAATCCCAAGGTACTCTAGTACATTCCATATAATGTGAATAAGTGAGTTGAAGTCAAACACTCGATAGAATCTTCCAATCAGAGGTTAATGATGTGAACTCACTATTGAAAGTGAAGAAACCTTCCATTGGGGCATGCAGGCTCTAAGGTACTGAATGATTTCTAATTCTTGATCCTATATAATGAGTTGAGGTAGACAAGAAAACACTCGTGACAGGAGGGCCTTGATGTATATCCCATCAATGACATGAAACAAGTAACATATTTTGAAGTAGATCAATGACATGGTAGAAGATTTACAATTGCAGATGGCCGACTCAATAGAAGGCTTGTTAAGGATGGACTTCTCTTGAACATATGAACAACATGAAAATGGTCTTGGTAGAATTGACTCAAGGAGGAACCAACATATGGACAGGCAGATGGTCAAACAAGAGACAAATGGATGTCCCAACCCGGATACAATGATGAAACGGGGGTGTCATGTTCAAGAGAGACTATTACTACCACTAACATAGATACAGAGACACACGTCCTTCCCAAATTTTCCCCCACCATTTCTGGCGAGTAACTCTTTATTTTTACACAAGATTGAGGAGGGTAACTGTTGAGTACATTTTTATGCTTCCTTTTTACTCTATAAACTACACTTTTGCCTCTATAACCATCCATTTTTCCTCCATTTCATTCCATATTTTCCATAAAACAGCTTATGTAAGGTATATTTATCATTCTTTAGCTTAAGAAATGAGTTTTCTAATTTTTGGCATTAAAATTGAAAATTTATCAGAAATTATAGGATTTGACTAAATCCTGTAATTGCTCCTAGGTTCGTGTACTTACAAGACAGCTGGGTGAAATTTCAGACTTGGGTCACGATCCTTGATGTACAAGGATGGATGATGAGCTATCATCTTCGATATCTGATCCCTCCAGGTGCCTGGTCAACGTTGGTCAAACAGGGCCACTTTAGTAGAAAATACCCTGTTTTAGCATAAAATCATGGACAGTTTTAGATTTTCTTGGGATTTGTTCATATTTTATGGATCTAAAGGGGGAATTAGACCTTCCTAGCTTATATTATGGATCTGATCATGATCTTTAGGATATTTATTAGCATTATTAGTTTCAAAACTCTTGTATAAATACTCTAGGGCATAAACTAGTATGGTACCTTTTTTATGTGAATGAAGAAACTTTGGAATTTGCAATCTTGAGATCAGTTCTGCATTTTTTTTGTTGATAATGCCTATGATATGATGATGTGAATGCTACCGGAAACTCCTTCTTAGCTGAGACAACTCAAGTGTACAAGTGAAGCATTGGAGGGCCCCCTTTGCCAAACTAGTACACTTTTCCTTTATGTTCTTTTCAAGTAATATTTGATACATGTTTTAGATCAGATCTTATTGTAGATGAGTTTATTATTTGTTTTAGTTATATGAATTCCATAGTTAAGTAAAATGCTTAATTTTTCTAAGCCTTACTCATGTAGTGAATGATTTCTTGAATAAGAATTCAATGTGTGGTTTGCTTTCAAGCATTAGGATAATCATGGATTCTTTTTGAGTTATTTACGCTTTCAGTACTTTTGATTTAATAAGAATTGATGATAATTGCTAATGAATGAAAGAAGACAATGAATGCATCTCTTGAATAAGTGTTTCGGCTTTCTAGCATTGATAAGCCTTAGAACTAGTTTGAATATCTCTTTAATGCTTATTGTTGATACTCTTTAGGAAAACAATTGCTAATTACTGTCATGAGATCTATGAATAGGAATTATAAACAGAAGCTTAGCATCTCTTCCATATTCATCTCTTAGAATAGGTTTTGGTTTATTCCCATTAAAGAATAAAAGTTATATCTAAATCCATACATTTTGGTACAAAGAATAAAGTTATATCTAAATCCACATTTTGGATGTGCCTCTAAGTCTTACAAACACCGAATTGACAATCATTTACACTCTAATTTACAAAGAGTAGATTGGAGCATTAAAATTTTACTGCTGTCGGGGAGGTACACATTTAGAGATAGGATTAAATATATATATATATATATATATATATATATATATATATATATATATAACAAATAAAAAAACATAGAATATATAATGAATTTAAGTTATACTTCTTTTTGTCTAAACTTAGGGATGATGAAGGATGATTTTTAAAACAAACCCCAAAAACTAATCAACCATCCATAGGAGCAGGAACATCTGCTAACCAAAATATGAATATACCACACCAACTGCTGGAAAATTACTTTGGAAGAATTAGAATAGAAACAACGTTCAGGGCAAAGGTTAACTCTCATAGAAAGACAAGTTATATTGGCCTTTCATGAAGTAAAGAAGAAACAAACACAATCAGAAATATCTTTTGTAGGAAAGCAAAAGGAAAAACTTTGAACAAATAGGGACAACCTCTTTTTCCAACAGAAACATCTGACTGTACAACAGAAAACTTCTTGGCAATGTCAGAAGCTGATATAGACAAGAAAGGGAGAGAATGGAAAGGGAATTAGAAAGGAGAATAAATGAAGAAGAGGAAGGAAAGAACGAGAATATAGAGAATCACATCGAGAAGACACATGATGAGGAGGAAATGATGAAGAGGAGGAAGAAAACAAACTACATTTCCAGATTTCCTATAGAAGGATACACCAAACTCTTTTTTAGGAGATGACATAAAATGAAGAATATTCCTCCTCTGTTCTTCCAAATTTCTTTTGGTTTGTCTACTAAAGACCTCTCGATTCTTCATGTTTGAATTTGACATTGTTTCTATTGAACATATGGATATACCAATGATGCTCAATAACTTCGTTTATTTCCTGCAACCTTGAAAGGATATGCATTAAAATGGTTCATGGGTTGGGAGAAGCAACCATAGAATACTGGGATGACATGAAAAAGAAATTTCTTACAAAATATCATCCCTATTGTAATTCCAAAGACTCTAAAGAAGATATCTTAAAATGTCTCAAAGTGAAGATGAAAGCTTAGAGGAATATCTAGAAAAATTTCTATATAATGTGCACAAATCTAAGCAATATAATATTCCTTTGGATGTCATCCGTACTATCTTTTGAAGGGAATTTCAGATGAAAATTTGAATGCTCTTAATTTAATGGAGGCATGACATATTTCTCACTTACCTTTCCCAAAAATTGCTGAATTATGTAAGAAATACTCAAGGGGAAAAGCTAAAAGAGGACAGGACAAAGAGATATTGTGACAAAGGCAACTAACTCAATTTCAAATGGTGTTTACCAACTGTGAATAACGAATTTGTTTGAGAAATTTAAAACTAATATCATGAACAAATTTGGTTCACAAATTGACACATTGAGTTAAAAGAAGCTAAAGAGGAACAAGATTACATTATCCATTCATGGTCCCAAAAATGTAGAAAAAAAACATTTACTGAGAGATTTGTCCTTACACAAAAAATTCAAGTCTATGGATTGTGCACAGATAACCATTAAGATCAACGATGATTGTCCAAGATTAAAAGAGAATTGGTGTAAGCTACCACATAGAAGAAGGACGAGGAATGTAATCTCTTTATTACTAGCACCAAGGAAGCCTTGGCAACCACTTTTCACAGGTATGTCTCAAAATTTTGTTCCTCAATTCTCTAGAGAATTCAAAATCCTATTCAAAATTCATGGAATGCACCCATGCCTTAGCAAAGTTGGCCTCCCAGAAGTAGAAAAAAACTTCCCTCATATTGGCAAGGGTATGCTCAAAGAAATCAGCCATATCAACAGCCTTATCAACAGCCATCCCAACAGCCATACCAACAACCATATCAATATCCATACCAACATCCATACCAACCTTATCCTTATCAACAATTTCAGCAAAATCAACCACAAAATTCATATTTTCGCCATTCACAACCCCACCACAACTAACCCAACCACAACAACTTCAGCTACCATCTAACCAACTTCCACCTAGACCAAATCAATTACCATCCCAACCACACCCAACTTAGTAATAAAGTGTAAAAACCCATGTATAATATTGATGAAGGACCATCATACTCAAACCTTCCTCTTCAAAATATCCACTTAAGGTCTCAGAAAGTTTTACAAAATGATTCTCCTGTTATCATAAAAACAAATCTAAAAAGAGAAGATTCCTAGCACAGAAAATCTACCAATAGACAATCAAACCCAGAAGAGTAAAACATTAAATACCCAAACACCTCCTTTTCCAAAAAGTTTGGTTAAAGAGAAATTACCAATATCTCTTCCTCAGTTTGATGTCTTAGATGAATTAAAAATGTCTCAGGTGAAAATTCGTTTATTGCAAGCTATTAAGGATATCCCAATATATATACAAGCAATTAGGGGAATTCGCGTTCAAAGAAAATTAACAAAAATAAGGAAAGATCCACCAAAAATTCATGTAAAAGGAAATCTAGCAGGCCTAATGTAAAATACCACTACTCACTAGAAAAATATGTTGATCCAGGTATTCCAATGGTGACAATAACAAACAACAATTTTTCAATCTCTAAAAACATTAATTGACTTAGGAGCAGCTATCAATGTGATGACATAAGAGACAATGAGATATTTGAATCTACAAAATCGTCGACCAACCACCACGGTCCTAGAATTAGCTAATAGATCTAAAGTAGTTCCTAAAGCTATACTTGAAGATATCACAGTTCCTTTGGATTCTTTGGAGTATCCAGTAGATTTCTTGGTCATTCAACCTAAATCTAATCTAGGATGCCATCCACTGATCCTTGGAAGACCTTGGTTTTACACACAATTGATGCTTCTAATATTGTAGAACAGGGAATATGTTTATCTCACATGGAACTGAAAGAAAATAGATCACATTTTATCCTCCTGCTCAAAAACCCTTTGTAATAGATCAATTACCTTGGCTTGATGCAACAAAGAAACAACAGGAAGAAGGAATTCAACCTATTTTAAGTATTAATCAAGCCTTTGATTTTTAGGGAGGAAAATAATGAAGATCTATTAGACTATTTCATTTCTGAACCAGATATCTCGAAGAATTAAGAGACAATGTCACATTGTTGCAGATGAAATATTAGGACAAACTTTTCAAGAAATTGCACAATTCATTCTTTAGAGTCAGCATTTAATGACATTTTTCTAGTTCTCTCTATGGAAAATACTCAAAGAAAGATAATTGAAATTAGTCCTGGAAAATATTTGAATATAGGCACAAAATTTGAACCATCTCAGGGAGAACAACAATTGATTGCAGTAATCGGTTGAAGAAATATCATAAAGAATTTTCCTGGGAATATAATCGGACATGCGTGGGATTCATCCTAAAACATGCACTCATCATATCTACACAGAAGATAACATAAGACCACTCAGACAACCAAAATGAACAATGAATCCAATATTGAAAGAGGTAATCAAAGAAGAATTACAAAAAATTATTAAATGGTGGGATCTACCCACCCTATCTCTGACAGTCAATGGTTTTCTCCATTAGTTGTTGTACCCAAGAAAAATGGAAATGGAGAATTGGTGTAGACTATAGAGAATTGAACAAAGAAACACTTAGAGATCATTTCCCATTACCATCCATAGATCAAGTCTTAGATTCACTAGCTGGGAAAAATACCATTTTTCCTTCCTAGATGGATTTAGTATATAACCAAACCAATATAGCATTAGAGGATCAAAACAAAACTATTTTACATGCCTTTGGGGTACATATGCTTATAACATATTACCTTTTGGTTTATGTACTGCCCAGCCACTTTCAAAGAGCAGTCCTAGCCATTTTTGTTGATTTAGTACATGAATGTGTAGAGGCATATATGGATTATTTCTCTGTGCATGGTGATTCTTTGATAAACTCTTTTGAAAAATTTGGAAAAGTCCTAATAATATGCAGACATAGAAACAAATTTATCCCTTAGCAATGAAAAAATGTTTTAGGATGTTAATTGAAGGAATAGTATTGGGTCATCATATTTCATCATCGAGATCACAAGTATCCCGCAAAAATACAAATCATTGTAAATCTACCGAACCAATCACCAAAAGGATATGAGAAGGTTTTCTTTGGATATGTAGGTATACATATTGAAGATTCATTTTGAAAATTTTAGTAAAATAGATTTTTCATTATTCAAATTACTTGTAAAAGATATACATTTTCATTGAATACCACTATCAAAATGTTTCTTCAAGCTCAAATTCAAGCTATCAATAACACCTATCTTAAGAGGGCTCAATTGGACTTTTCCATTTCACATCTCTACATATGCATAAGATACTGCAATAGGGGCATCATTGGTTCAAAAGGAAAATATTATGACTTATTTTATTTACTTCATTAGCAAAAATTTAACTCCTGCAGAGTTGAATTACACAGCCATAGAGAAAGAAATGTTGGTAGTAGTACATGTTGTGAATAAATTTCTTCACTACATCACTGGTTATGAATTTTGTATCCATACAGATCATCCTACCATAAAATATCTCATGAAAAAAAACCTATTACTAATGGAAATATAACAAGATGGTTGTTATTGTTATTGATGCAGGAATTCAACATGACAGTCTTGAATAGACCTGGAAAGAAAAATCAAGTGGTTGATTTCCTATCTCAATTAAAACCCCCTGGTGAGATTGCTCCTGTCTCAAATAATTTTCCTAATGAGAACCTATTATTTGAAGTTTCAGTTATAATCTCCATGGTATGATGATATAGCCAACTATTTATCATCATCAGGGATGTTAATTCCCTCCTTCCTCTTCTGGCCAATCCAAAAAGCTAGAAAGAAAAAAGATAATTTCCTTGTAACAAAGTGCTATGCATAACACATGGATTGATGGAGATCTCTTTATACAGGATATGACCCTACAATTAGAAGATGTGTAAGACAAGATGATATTTTAGAAATATTAAAAGCTTCCCATGATGAACCTTGTGGTGGTATTTGTAGATAAGAGGATTAATTACACAAAAATAATCACTAATTTAGGGTATTATTGGCCATCCATATTCAAAGATTCCAAGAAATATGTTTGAATTTGTGATATCTTCCAAAGGATGGGAAAGCCACATCCAACCAATGAGATGCCCTCAAACCACATTCACATTGGTTTTCATTTGAAAAGTGGGCTTTTGATTTCATTGGTCCAATAAATCCACCATCAAAGGGAAGCAAAGATATCTTGCATATGTACTGATTATGTAAAGTGGGTGGAAGCTAAAGCATTAGTGAGAGCCACACAGTGATCAACTTCCCTTTGAAGAATATTTAATAGATTTAGAGCATCCTGGAGATTGTGTAATGAGACCAAGGAGATACACATTTTACTTAAATGCGGAAACACTTGAAGTGCTGATATCAGATCAAGCATCGGAAATATACACCCTATCATCCACAAGCAAATGGATAGGTGGAATCTACTAACAAAACTTTAGAAGCAATCATGACCAAGACAGTCCAAACACATAGAAAAGATTGGTCAGACAAGCTTCAAGAAGAATTATGGGCATACAAAATCACCTATAAAAACAGTATTGGGTTCACTCCTTATCAGCTGATCTATGGTAAGAAAGTTTTGTTACCTATAGAATTTCAAATTCATACTTTTAAACTAGCAGTTGATTTAGGAATAGATCTTTCCGAAGCACAAAAAGAGAGGATCATGCAATTAAATCAATTGGATGAGATGATATAGGCAGCAGTTGAACACAACACTTTGATACAACACCAAAGGGCACGTTGGCATGATAAGTACATCAAGAAGAAACAATTCAAAGAAGGAGACTGGGCTTTGTTATTTGATTCAAAATTCAAAGATTTCAAAGCTAAATTTACAACTCATTGGCTTGGTCCATATGAGATTGTAGAAGTATATGACAATG
>SNQJ01S0065842.1:32254-42659 GCA_010110895.2 Picea sitchensis | reverse complement strand
CTTATACCATTATCCATCAAACAAACTTGGGTCCATTACCCAAACCTGGGGTCTCCAACTTCTCATGGCCATAACTCTCTAACCGTGAGGAGTTATGTTGCGTTACACATACACCGGAAATGGAATGACAAGCACTATCCATATAGGATAGTTTACCTGAAAAATACATTGTCCTTCATCTCATTATTCCACAATTAAGCATGGGTTCTCTTACTCTGCAAAGCATCTTTCCGTGAGGGCTTTCACCATAAGGGGACCACTTTGGAGTTCATCCATCTTTACTTCTTATCAACCATGACACGACAATAATGAGTCATATTTACATCAAGCAATCTTGGGTCCATTACCCAAACCTTTGTGCTGCGAGGCTTTCTTCAAGGGTTGACATCAATGACAACCAACCTTAATCAACAAAGCTAACACCATTCTAGATAGCTTGTGTGCTTTGAATTTTATAGTCTTTTGTATTCGCTATAGTCATTAATATAATATGAGATTTACTATATCATTTTGTTACTTGCCATATCTTTGTGTACCTCCTTGTTATATCTTTGTTATATTTCTTCCTTTGTGTCCTTCTCAAAATAATATGTATTAGTGGTATGAGAGAAGTCTGCTCCTTGTCATTCTTAGTGCATGTCCTCGACGAGGTCATAGTATAGAGAGTTAGGTCTCACATTTATTTTTCTTGAGGACAACCACTCTTTCCTTCAAAAGAACCTCCCATGGTGGAATAAAAGAGGGATGATGGAGTAGGAGATCCTATCAAATTGTTTCTCGAGGAATCCCTTGCATGATAGAGGAACGAAATGATGGATAATTTCACCTAGATCCTTCGACAGTTGCTGACAACAATAGAGTCATATTCAACCAGCAGTCACTTCAGAGTGTTCAAAACCTTTCTTAAGTAGTTAAGAGTATTTAGTATTCTTTAAACTTTTAATTATTATAATAATAACTGTAGCATGAGGATCACTAAAAGAAAGGCATTCACAATATACACAAGGATTTATCGTGGGAAACCATCATGGGGAAGAAAACCCAGCGAAAATTCTTCATTATAGATTCATCAACCAAGTACATTTTTAATAAAATTCTCTGAGAGAGAGAGAGAGAGATTACAAAACATTACCATAGAACCAAATTGCTTGGTCCTGCACTAAACTGTCTCCAAAGCAACTCAAAATTGTTGCTAAATGAGAGGCTCGAACCTGCAGTAAGCATGCCTCAGACCTGTAGTCTAATACCCTCAGATATGATACCAAATTTTGCACTGATGTAACATTAGACCTAAACCTTAACTGAGCTCAGACGTGTACCTTGACTGAGCTTGAACCTACACTATAATTCACCTTAGAAGAGTTTGTACCTATACTTTATCTCAGCTACCTCACACATCAGATGCATGAGTGATGGATGAGTGTGTTATATGGGGGCTCATCCCCCTTAATTATACATGTTTCCCATGTTGGTTAGGCCAACCTCTCTTGGGTTAGAGCCAACCTAACATTTTCCACTTTATGATTTGTTAATTTCTTTTAACAATAATTCAAATGGATCTGACTTTACAAATATGACTTTGCTTTATGCTCTTAGGGTTTTGACTTGGTCTAATACAACAAGAATATCTTTCGAAGCTACTCAAACTTCAACACTCCCTCTTAACACGGAAGGTATTCTTCTGGCACGATCGTCACGACTTCTTTTGCAGTTCTGTGCACTTAACCATTGACTTGTTGACTTTCCACAAATCTATATTGAAGAAGTTTTGTAACCACGCCATGCATCCAAGATCTCATCATCCTTATGGGTTTTATGTTGTCATGGGGCTTCAGCTAGTTCATACAGAACTAGGAAACTCGACCACTCACTTAGAATCTAACATCTAGTTCATACAGAACTAGTAACTCACCAACTCACACAAAATATGGCATCTAGTTCATACAGAACTAGTAACTCACGAGCTCACACAAAATCTTGCATCTAATTCATACAAAACTAGTAACTTGCCAACTTACATAGAATTTGGAATCTAGTTCATATAGAACTAGTAACTAGCCAACTCACACAAAATATGGCATCTAGTTCATATAGAACTAGTAACTCACCAGCTCACACGAAATATGGCATCTAGTTCATACAGAACTAGTAACTCACCAACTCACACAAAATATGACATCTAGTTCATATAGAACTATTAACTCGCCAGCTCACACAAAATCGGGCATCTAGTTCATACATAACTAGTAATATCTAGTTGGCACGCCAGGAAACCAGTCCATAGTGACCAGGCATATAATCACAAGGATTAGGTGATGTAGTGCACACACACTACCCATCTATCCCAAGTCTTGAAAACACCTCCAACCACACAGGTTGGCCCTCCATCTTGAAATGCTTGGAAACTCGCCATCCCTAAAGGCTCGACACATGTTGACCTTGTGCGAGTTCATGTTGACTAGTGCCATAGTCAATAACGTTACCATGAATGACTGCTCGTTGCTACTGCCACACTCTGATGTTGCTACCTTGGAATCACATCTATAACTCATTACTCCATTTTACTAGGGAAGTCCTTCTGGACCACACCAAGATTGTCCCTGAAGTACATAAACTTCACTCTTGATAGAGGCTTGGTCAACATGTCTTCTATATTCTCATCTATAATGACATACTAGAGCTTCATTTCTCCCTTATGCACCATATATTTGATATAATGGTACATGGTCTTGATATGAATGGACTTGTCATGAAACATCGGGTTCTCTAAAAACTTCACACAACTCTGGTTGTCACATCAGACACAAGTCACCTCTGACTCAAGATAGAACAATCCTACAAGCATATTCGGAAGCCACACCGCTTCACTGCTAGCTAAGCATGCTTCTATATAATCTACCTCAGTCGTACTGAGAACCACACTAGATTAATTCTCGTTGAACCATGAGATCATGGTCGATCCCAAACTGAAACAACATCCAGATGTACTCTTCTGGTCTACAACACTATTGGCCCAATATGAATTTCCATAGCCTTTGCGATCTGAACCCTATCAGAGTCCATAGTCCATTGTACCCTTTAAATACCTCAACACATGTTTTTCCGCAACCAAGTGAACACGTCTCGGCTCAACCATATAGTGACTCAATGTGTTCACGGAAAAACATATATCTGACCTCGTGTTAGTTAAGTATATCAATGAACCAATCATCTCAGACATATCATGTCCAATTGTACCAAGATGGTACACCTACTCTGCTGTAACTCAATCTACTTAATCATGAGTTGGCTCTATGTGCTTTCTACAAAGCACTATCTGTCTCTCTTCCTGAGAGTAGGTCCTATAATCTCTCTACAATTGTTCCCATTAGGACTCTACATTTGCTTTCTCTAATACTGAGAATGGCTTCTCCATTCCCTCTATAACGGATGAACTCTAAGAGTATCTCCTCTACTATATAAACAACTGCTAGCTTATTCATATGGAACTGAGAGTGGCTCAATAAATGCTCCCTCTGAAACCGAAGGTAGCTCTTCCTCCTTTGATCAAAATATGGATCAGGGGATCAAATTTTGCTCAATTTTCAAAGTGCTCGGAATACGACGAAAATGGTTCCATTGCGTCCGTCTTGTCTTCCTGATTCTGGCAGTATATTTACTTTCTCAAACGGAGTCCGTATGGAGAAGATATCGCAATCTGTTCGCTGAGCCAAACAGGCAAAAAATTTTGATGCTGACTGTACCGGTCCGTACAGTCCGTACAGGACACGTGTCAAGTCCATATAGTCCATACAAGACAAGTGGCAGGACCGTACAACATACGTGGCAGGTCCGTACAAGACACATGGCAGGTCCATATAGGACACGTGGCGACTCCAGGGAGTGACACGTGGCATGCAGTTTTGGACTTTTTGGTGTACGGTTTGACCAATTCGGAAGTGACACGTGTCACCACTGGAAGGGTGACACGTGGCACGGGTGATGTCATCGGCTGACGTGGCAGGGTTGTACCATCCGTACAGTGACGTGGCAGGTAGGTGACGTGGCACATTTTCATTGGTTGATGTGGCGCATTTTCATTGATCGATTGTAGGTGAGTTATATGGCAACACGTGACATCATTTTGGGCGAATGATAGGGTGCAACGTGGCCCAATCAAGGGCTGCCACGTGGCACCCCTTTATTGGCAATTGATTTATATATTAAAAACTTATGGAGGCCGCGGGGTTCGACCCTCGGACCTCCCCACTATGCACGCCTTCACAAACCTCCGCTCGCCATTATACCGCCCATTGGTTCTTAACACGTATACGGGTTTATATATATTTAACGTTGCAATTTGAAATGTGTGGCGGGGGGTTGGGCCAGGGCTTAGCCCCGGCCTGAGGTTTTATCGTTCCAACACATATGTCCATACCTTGTATCCATTGGCACGCACGGGGTTTGTAACATATCCAGCCCACGGTCCTGTGCAATGATCCATGTGACCGGATTACATTACGTGCGGGTTTGTGTTATGGTTTAACGCACAGTTGTATATGTTTAAAATGTGACCAATACCATTGTTAAATGGTGCGCGAATTGGGTAGTACATCTCACGGTTGTATTGAAATTATATATGACCATTGTATTTACATGCGCGCGGTTTGAAAGTGGTTACGACGGTTAAGCACTTTTGCCCAGCCCGAGGTTTTATGCCACCATGTGCCCAGGAGACGAGGCGGTTGAGGGATGGAGGCGCCCTAACCGTTCTACGGTTTGAACCGTTGGCATGGTTGCGCCCGGTGCCAGGTTATAACACGTTTTGGGAGCGTGTTCTTGGTTCATGCACACAGAGGTGCGTTTTGTAGAGCCAGTTCTAGCAAAGTTGATGGAGGAAAATGGAGGAGGCCTAACTTCTTCATTGTTTGGCCGATTGAGGTGCCGTAAAAGCCCAACCAGGGGTTTTTGGACGTGCTGGATCCATTGGTTCTGTTTTCAAGGCCATTTGAAGACTTTTTCTGCATTGAAGTTCACCATTGAAGTTCCAGGAAGCTCCAGGGAGTTTGAAGCCCTCTTTGATGGAGGACATGCTTTGGTGAGCCTATGTTTGTTTTCTGTGAATGAATAATCATGTTTGGCTAATTAATATGCTTTGAACACATTGGGACAGGTTTCAGAGGATATTGAGGACTTTACAGGTGTTTTTTACAAAGAGAAGCTCAAGGAAGCTTATGGCCACATGTAGAAGAGGTCATGCCCGGATGAGCCATGATCCGTTTTCAGAGTTCTATTAGTCGTTTTTGGGGTTTTTATGTGATATGATCTCAATGGTACAGTTTTTTTTTCCATTGGAGTTGAGCAGAATCTTTTAAAATAACTTTTGACTAATTAATCCCAGAGAGCCAAGTCCATTATGGAGGCTCAAGGAGATGTAGCCCGGAGGGGGGTGAACTCCTTTATCATGTTGTGATTGTTATGAGTTTGATGGTTTGTTTGATGCAATTTGTGTTGATGTGTATTTATTGCAAGTACATATATAACCATTTAAAAGAACATTTTCTCACACATAAACCTTTAAAGGAAGAAGCATGAACTTAACACATAAGTTTATTTTGCATATTTTAACACATGAAGCAAGGTCCTGTAAAGTTTATTTTAATGAAGTAGCAGGTGCTTGCATAGCATAACAAGTCAGCCTTCTATTTTCATATCATCCTTCTTTGAAGGAAACTTAATCTCTTCTATCTAGTATGATCCATCCTAGAGGTGTACTACTCCTAGATACTTCTTGTCTCTAAGAATCACATATGGAAATGTATTTTTTTGACATAACGTTGGAGGGTCTTTCCCTCTATGTTTTCCTCTCTGCATGAACCAACTGGCTCCCTCTAAGCCTTGACTTCCTATGAATCTTCATGATCCTCTAACTCTAATCCAATGCCATATTTTTGCACGATATACTTGGTGTATGTACCAAGTTTAATATGAAAAATTGAGTTAGAATTTTATCAGGTTATGCTTTATGTCAGGTGAATTCAATATCCACTCACTAGGTCTTCTCTTTGGGAAACTGTAGGACACTATGAGGCGTACAAGCATGACACTATTGAGATCATGTACGAGGGACAATAGCTCAATTACAACTCCAGTATCAAAGACAATGGCCTGACTCAACTAAAAATATATGTTGGTCTCCCAAAACCAAGGAGAAATGCCCCAACTACCAAGATAACTTGTTGGGATCCTTAACCAAGAAAACAACCCAACTACAACAATAAATTTGTTGGGTTCCCAAATCTAGGAAAATAACCCAACCTAATAATAAATGACTCAAATGAGAATTTATTAGACTCTCGTACTAGGGATAAGGGTTCAACAACCTGCTAAGTTCCCAAACCAGGGAAAATGACTGAGCTTACATCAATTAAAAACAAACATATGTTGAGATCACAGCTTCCTTATAGATATAATCAAAATACAATTGAGATTTTGACAGTACTGTTTTAGGACACCGGTCCATAAATACAAAAGGAAAATAATCACAGGTATTCTTGTTGTCTTTAGTAGATACATACTTATTTCATATTCAGTGATCAAATACAAACGATACATACTTGGACTTACCTCAAACTTTCTTTGGTTGAAGAATCACCTTGTACTTTGCAGCCAACTACCTCTTGTAGCTTGTTGCTACGTCCAAATCCATTTTCTAGGTATGTGGATGTTTGTTCATGTTTTTGTTAAGTAACTCCATATCCTTCCAAGAGACCAAATTGTTGTCCTTATTTGATCTTGTTGTAGCACTTGTTTGTTGTCCATGACAACAGTGGTCAGTTAGGTCATAGAATGCAATCAATGTTGGTTAGTCCCAGATTGGTCATCCACATTAATCCTTCATATCCTAGGCATAAAACTCAAACTCAATCACTCTGGTTCATGTTTTGTATGCATGTGTAAATTTATTGGCTCTAGATAGAGGTAAGAAGGATCAATGGTTATGCAATAAGTGCATAACATAATGATATTGAATGAAATTAAATCATTTCCAAGATAAGATATTGGTTCCTTGTGAACCCTTAACATTCTTCAATAAAATGAAAATCCTTTACATAAAACTGAATTATTGTAGTTAGTGTTCTCCCTACATATGAAGATATATTGAATTTGCAATAAGGTCACCAGATCCATGGCTATGTAATAAGGAGATTGATTAGTGTTATCATGAACACTAAGCTTGTAGAATGGAATACAATCATCATTGGTTGGAAACGAAATACCCTAACAAAAGAAAACCCTTATTGGAAATGAAATGTAACTCTTGAAATGAAATTTTTCCTTGATTGTATATCCCCATGAAGCCTTGGCATTCTGAATCTCCCATCTCAGTATACACGCCCCTAAGTAATTCAACATAAATATTTAAATCCTCAAATGTTGAAGCTGAAGTATAAGGAGTGTTTCTAGTAGTAATTGTTTTGATGTCAAATTCATCTAGATCAGGCTCTTCATTTTGTATGTCAGTTTCCACAGTGTTTAGAGGCATGTTCCCGATCATCAATATTCATCAATGTTATACCTACTAAATATGTTGCATCATCATCCTTATTTCCTATTGTTGAAACTTAAAATGTATCTTGATGCTTATTGTTTACAACTCCCTCTTTGGAAAACTTTATGCTCATGAGGCACATCTCTGCAATTCTCTTATATTCACTTTGCAATGTTTTTGTTGGATGCTCCTAAATAGGTTCTTCATGATCATCCTCTTGACAAAGAAGAATACCATCGACCTGAGTATGTATTCATTTTCTCTTAAATCAAGGTAGAGAGCTCAATCAGACAATTCCCAACAATACTTCTATATGAAGGACTAGACAATGCCTTGCCCAAGAAGTTTACCCATCAATCAACTTCTTCTTTGATCTCCTCCTAAAACTCTTCCAGTGCATTTAGAGTATGTGTTATCAGGGAAAATCTATGGATTTACTTCATAAAGGCCAACCACAAATAATCATTTACACCTGTAGAACTCTCGAGGAGGTATTGCAAACATGCTGACCAATTTTCTTTTGTGATCTAGGTGTAGTACAGGGTTTTGGTGACTCTTTGGAACCTGTTGCCTCTTTATTTTTGGGAGATTGTGCTTAGTTGTTTCCTACCCTTAAATTCCTCTACAGGGCTGAGACAGAGGTTGTTTCCTACCCTTATTTTCTATGCATGTAGTGGTTGTGGTTACGGCCTGATCACGGCTTAATTAAGTATCGCAGCCTCTAAACCTTGTGACTAGGACAGGGGTAGATTCTAGGAGGATTCAAACTCCTTCTTATCTGATGTGGAAAGGATTTACATGCCTCTTTTCTCCCTCTAAACTGTGAAAATTCCCTCTTTCAAGGTAGCTCGGATACCATGTTGAAAATCTTATTTAAGTAGTTAAGATTATTTAGTATTCTTTAATCTTTTAATTATTATAACAATAACTGCAGCATTAGGATCACTGAAAGAAAGACATTCACAATATACACAAGGATTTATCCCGAGAAACCCTCTTAGGGAAGAAAAACCAGAAAAACTTCTTCATTATAGATTCATCAAACAAGTACAATGTCAATACAATGCTCTCTTCGAGAGAGAGAGATTCCATAACAATGCTCTCTTTGAGACTCTTGTTACTCTTGTTATTCTATATGGATGCACAGTTTGGGGATGTAGTACCTCTCCAGAATCATGGAGAAAGATACATCAAATCCAAAAGAATTTTATAACCTATAATCTCAAAATTAAAAGAAATACACCCTCTCCTATCCTCCTCTTAGAGGTAAGTCTTTCCCCATTGAGAGCATGGCTATGACTAGATACCTATATCATATAATTTAATTTAATTGAAGATGAAAAGCATTTTCTCTTAGATTTTCCAACTTATATCTTAATTTGAAAATATTTTCACACTACCGAATTGCAAGTAATCCCTTACCTTTTTAAAGTATGATAAACCAATTCGATCTATCATCAAATCTAGGTTTAAAATAAATAATTAATTTTAAATACCAAATATTTAATCAAAATAATTATTTTAAATACCAAATACTTTCAAAAAAATAATATTATATAACACCTTATAACAAATGTGGCATATTAAACGAATACAACCCACTCACCACCCATACGCCCACTCACCACCCATACGCGAGTCTAAAGCACATGCCTATTTGAATCATTTTGAATATTTTGCTTTAACTCTTCCATATCCACTTCAAAAAAATCACAGCTTTTACGGAAAACCCTCAAACCTTCTTCTAACATTAAGTTGTCCGATGTATTGGTTAAAGCTAAATATAAATCCATAACACTCAAACTTTGGTGGATATATTGAAGCCGTATGTACGAATACAACTTTAAAAACCACGTGGTTATAAGAAATATTTTTTACTACTATGGCGTTGTTTAATTTGAGAGATGTTTTTTGTTTTCACTTAAATTATACAGAGATAATTATTTAAATATGTAAATGTAACAATATGTTATCGAATTTCAATCAAAAGTTTGAAAAAAAATCATTTTTTAAAACAATTAATAAGATTTAAAATTTGGAAAATAAACCCCTTTAAATATGCAAATTTAACATATTAAATATGCAAATTTAACAATATGTTACCTAATTTCAAGCAAAGGTCTCAAAATAAAATAATTTAATAAAACAATTAATAAGATTTAAAATTCGGAAAATAAACCCCTTTAAATATGCAATTTTAACAATATGTTACCTAATTTCAAGCAAACCTCCCTAAAAAAAATCATTTCGTAAAACTATTAATGAGATTTAAAATTTGGAAAATAAACCCTTTTAGAGTTTTTAATACTATATTCATGGATAACTGAAAGTTGGACCGGTCAAAATACCATGAAAATCAATTTTGCCGTCAGATTTCCAACCTTCATTGTCGCTAATGGCTAATGAACCGCGCGATTCATTATTAAATTATATTGGACTTGATCATAAAACGGTTTGAGTCTGGGTACGTTGCCCATTGCTTCACTTCATTTCTTACTTTATTTATTTATTTATTCACGTCAACAACCGCGGAAATTCGTTTTCCTGCTTGCAAGGGTTGCGAAAGATATACAAGTGAGAGAGCTTCCGCCAGCTTATAAGACAGTTTCGCCACCTGAGTGCATGTTCAGCCTTTCGGTATCCTCTTGCTCTCCCGTTTGTAACAGGAAGGCCCTTAATGGCTCCCAGGGACAGAAATAGTAGCAAGAGCGTGGCGGATGCGGATGTGAATGGTGCGAAGGAAGTAAATTACAGGGGTGTGAGAAAGAGGCCGTGGGGTCGATACGGGGCAGAGATCAAAGATTCCTCCATTAAAAGACGCAGGTGGCTAGGTACCTTCGATACGGCCGAGGAGGCAGCGAGAGCATACGACGA
>SNQJ01S0065840.1:49574-65060 GCA_010110895.2 Picea sitchensis | reverse complement strand
TGGTTTTCTGGTACTTTGTGAAACTATGGTTTCACTTTTCGGGAGATCTAGCCACTGAAAAGGTGCATTGATGATGCCAAAGTAATCCTTGAGGGAGGGCACACTTTTCTAGATGGTTTTGGGGCTGAAAAGCTTCACCATAAAAAATCCCTAATTTGCATGTACGACAACATTGACATTTTTCTCTTGCGAAAGATGCTCTTTTCAGCTTGGCTGTGAAACCATGTTAATGCTTATGCCATTATTATAGTTCTTTGCATTTCAATAGATAACAACAACATAAAGACGATCACTGAGAAATACACAATCACAAGAGACACAACATTTATCTTGGGAAACCCTCTAGGGGAAGAAAACCCAACAAAAATTCCTTATTATAAATAGCCAATACAATGCCAAGAGATAACTCAAGCTAATACATAATATCCTCTCCAAAATATGTGCCATTCTCTCTCTTTCTTCTCCAACTGCAATTCCGAAACTTGTCTCTCAAAATGAGCAATTGAGTTGTGTGTGTAAGTGAGGCAATGGCCTCTTTATTTATACAAGACTGGCATGTGTGAAGTGTCTCTTCACTGGCAGGGCCGACTTCTCAAACTGGGTGGTTATAACCACCTTTAATATATTCTGGGGCCTCTTTAATATCTGCTGAGGCCGACTTCTTATTCTTCCTATTATAATTATCATTTGACCAATCCGCAAAAGGGGATTTAGTCCTATTACAATAGCCGACATGAACAATCCACAATGGGGATTGATCTAATGAATAATATATCAGATAATAATAAGAATGCACTTTGCAGTTACATTATTTCAACAATTTAAACTTTACAATTAGCACGGGATAGATGTGGGGTGACAAAGCTAGACTATACCCGTTGTTGGCCTATATAAAAGGCATATTCCAGGGAAATCATCTAGTCGACATATTACCTGTGGACGTGGTTCCAACTTGGCGAAATGGTAGAGTCGGGCAAGATGAAATATTGAAAATATTGGACAGAGTGTACATGTCAGAGGATTTGATCACTATTGTCGGCCGACATAGGTCTAGGGTAGCCTATCCATATATATAAGATCATGCACCACTTTTATTACAATTTGTCATCAATCCATATAGTACAACTTATCCTTTCAAGTTGAATCCCATGTGGTTGGGGGAAGAGAGTTTCAGATTGCTAGTACTAGAGGTGTAGAATGCGATGACCATCTTGGATGAAGACTCTGCTCAGAGAAGACTTATAAGGAAGTTGAAACTCTTTAAAAACAGAGTAAAATTGTGGGTAAAAGAACAAAGTATTCAAAAACATATGAAGATTAAGGAGGACCTAGAGATTTTCTACCAGGAGAAAGCCAATGTCTTGGCTTCGACAGATGCTGACCTACACATAAAATTATTAGAGGAAGAACATACAAAACATCTACAGGCAAAAGAGGAGCTTTGGAGACAAAGGATTAGAGAAATTTGGATAAAGAGTGGAGACCAAAATACAAGACTTTTTCTCCAGTTCGCAAGTAATAGAAGAAACCATAAAACTATATGGGAGATCCAGGATGAGAATGGTTGGGTTCATACAGGACAAGAGACAATAGCTAAGGAAGTGACAAGATACTTCAAAGAGTCCTATGTGAACACGATACAAAACACATTTACATAAAAATTAAGCACGGTTTGACCCTTCCCTCACATAGTCGAAGAGGAGGATAGTCTCTCACTTGAAAAAACATGCACCAAAGAGAAAATTCATGGAGTACTAAAGGGATTTCCCAAGGAAAAGAGCCCAGGGTCAGATGGGTGGATAGTAGAATTATTTTAATCCTTTTTTGAGCTGGTAGGGGATGACTTGCTAGAGGCGGTGGAGGATTCCAGGAGAAGTGGTGAAGTGATTAGATCCTTGAATGTGACTTTCCAAGTTCTGATCCCAAAGGTAAACAAGCCCACTAATTTTGGTGATTACAGACCGATTGCCTTATGTAATTTAACCTATAACATTATTGCAAAGATCAAAGCAAACATGATTAAGCCATTACTTTCTAGGTCTCTTTCTGGTGAGCAGCTGGGATTTTAAAGGGTAGACAGATCTTGTACGCGATTGGTACAGCTCAAGAGTGCCTCGACAACATAAAGGTGAAAAAGTTAAAGGTCATAATATTGAATCTTGATTTATAGAAGGCATATGACTATGTTAACTGGATTTTTTTGTGATTGACTCTACTTCAATCGGGTTTTGGTCTTAGTACTACAAACTGGATTATGAACTATGTTAAATCAACTACATATACCATATTAATTAATGGAGGGACTACATCTTTTTTCCAGGGTGAAAGAGGTTTAAGACAAGGTTTCCCCTTGTCCCCTCTACTTTTTATTCTAGTGATGGAGGGTCTCAGTTTAATCCTTAAACATGCACAGGCTGAAAGAAAGTTGACATAAGTCAAAGTCTCCAGGTTAATAAATATTCTTAACCTTTTTTTCATGGACAATGTACTTATCATGTCTAAAGCAACAATGCAGGAATGGAAGGAGATCACCTCCATACTTACTTCTTTTTGTAGGTCATAGAGATTGATTGTAAATCATCAGAAGTCAATCTTACACTTTTCTAGGATTGAACAAGAGGATGTAGATACTTTCAAGGAAATCTTTCCCTTTAAGTTCATAGAGCTATCTGATGGTTTTAGATATATGGGCTACTTTCTCAAGCTTGTAAAATATAAGGTTGAAGATTGGTGATGGTTAATAACTAAATTTGAGAAAAGGATCAACCATTGGTGTGATCAATGGCTCTCTTTAAGAGGTTGATTCGTGCTTATAAAGGCGGTGCTCGAGAGCATGCATGTATATTGGATGGCATTGGCGAGTATTTCTGCAACAGTTCTAAACAAAATCAGACAACTGATGTTCAATTTCCTTTGGTTAGGTAGTAGGATTAAGGATCATATACATCTTTGAAAATGGGGGAACATTGCAAAACCGAATATCTTTGGAGGTTGGGGGATTAGGAACATTTACATGTTTAGTAGATATCTGGTAGCACATACCCTTTCATGAGTTTTGATGAAGGATGGCATCTCGCACAAGCTCATAAAGGATAAATACCTTCCCTTTAGCTTGGTGATCACTTGGTTGAGATCAACCACTACTAGGACACAAAATGCCTCATAGACTTGGAGAAACCTGATCAAGTCATTACATTTTATTACTCATTGGTTAAGTTGGAGTCCTAGATCTGGACACTCGGTAATTGTTGGTAAGGATGAGATATTGGGTCTCAAAAACACCTCTCTCCTCTCGCTTGAACTCTTAATTTCATTAAAGTAGAGGAACATTTACTTTCTTTATCATGCAAGAGGAGGGGACCGGTCCAGAACGATTTGTGCCCAGTGGAAAACATGTGAAGAGCTCATACTCAGTGGATATTAGGCGATTGAATGGGACTGTTATTGTAGGGCTCTGATTTACTCAGGGGTACAACTACAAGACATATATGATGTTCTTCTTTGGAACATAGGAGACATATTAGGCACACTCACTGCCATGAATGTTTATTTTGCGCTAACATCAAAATTCTAGACACAAAATATTTGTGGTTGGCATCACAACTTGTGGTCTTGGGATCTTGCTCCTAAAATGAAACTATTTACCTGGTTATTAGTAGAAAACAAAGTTCTTACCTGGGATAAATTGCAAAGAAGAGGTTGGGCAGGACCTAACATTTGTTACCTTTTCCTAAATCAATGAGAGACTACTATGCATCTGATGGTCACTTGCAGTTTTTCTCAGCAAGTATGGTTTAGAATAAAAAAAGTCCTAAATTTAAAAATGTTTAGAAGGGTTCCTCATTGCACACATGTTTTGAAATTTGGACAAGACAATGCACATCACATCCTATGTTGCCTTCCCTTGTCAGTTGACACTTGTGGTTGGAGAGAAATTAATTTTATTTGAAGGGAGAAGGCCATCTATCCACTCGGTTATACGCAAGACTCTTGAAGGACTTGGAAGTTCCAGGAATAAATATAAAGCAATAGTTATCAAAGATACAATTACAATTATTCAAGAGGGAGCCACAACTAGTGGAATTTCAATTATGGAATGGGTACCAATACGAGGGCTGAACTTTTGGGAGTGTGGGGTTTATTAACGTTGGATTTGAGACTGTATTACCTTGAACTTTGAGTTTTTGGAGACTCCAGGATCATCATAGACTAGCTTAATCATAAGGGTAATCTACAGGTATTCACTCTGGAGTGTTGGAAGGACATAATGAGAGATCTATGCAAATCTTTCAGGTCTATCAGTTTCTCACACATATACAGAGAAAACAATAAGCAGGCAGACGAGTTATCCAAAAAGGCTTTAAATATACAAGATGGAAAAATAATATACAATCAATGGGAAGAGGGGCATGAGGGCCCAAATCAGTTCTCAAACCTTTATTAATGTAATCGATGATTTTTGGTTGAGTTGATTGGAACTCTTTTTGGTGTTTTGTGAGTTGTTTAGAAGGTCTTGGATTTTATTTTGGACCTTCTTAGTCAGTTTTCCTGTTATTACCATAGCGGGATTCTGACGTTATGTCTAGATATGATCTTGTTGCTTTGTGGGTGATACTTATCTTCACTTTTGTGTTTTGGGGATATCGTGGAGATTATCTAGTTCTGATTTTATGGATGTAATACATACTGAAAATTTTATATAAATATAAGAGCAATTTTCTGTTGGAAAAAACTGTAAGATAATAGTATTAGAAGTCGGGCATTAAACATAGATGTTTCTAATTTCATTTAAGATAAAGTGGAATGTCTTTAAATCATGTTGTTCGTATTGTATAATCAATGTTTGAATTTGATGGCAAAATGTTAGCCATGTGACATTTTGTTCATAGAAATGGTCAATATTTGTCTTTAGTTGTTAAAAAAAAAGTAATTCTTTAAAAATGTTTAGTTGTACTGTTAAAATTATCATTCACAAGTGGAATATTTTTCAAATTCTAATCATCTGTACAATAAATTGTGGATAATAGGAGGTAAATTTAACATAACATTTAATAATAGATGAGAAAGGAGAAAGTTTAATATTGTTGGCAAACATTTTAAAGAATTAATGAAATTTTTAGATGGGGACTCTTTTAATAAGGTGTTGTTTGTGTTGACAACGACATTAGGAAGACATTTAATATGTATTTATATTATATTATAAATATATAAATAAAATATTTATAATATAATATATAAATATAAATAATTATTAATTAATAAATAAATTAATTAAAAGACAATAATGGAAAAGACATGTCCATTAATGAAAGGACACTCTGCTCGAGTATATATGTCAGAGCCCTCAATTGTAATGTGTATCTTATATATCGTCTCATATCATCTCATACAACATTTACTTACTATTTTTAGTTGAGATTTCTAGTGTGTAATTATTCTATGATAACAGTATCATAAGGCAATAATTATCAAATATGAAAATCACAAAATTCAACATGGTATCAGAGCTTTCAGAGCCTTTTCTGAAGCTAGCTAAGAGCATCCAGTGTCAAATCTGATAGATCTGCTTAGGATACTTTATTTTTTGCAATTGTACGGTTGTAGTCGCAAGCGACCTGTGCACATAAAGCGACCACAGTTGTGGTCGCGAGCGGCCTGTGCACACAGAGCGACCACAGTCGTGGTCACGAGTCACCTGTGCACACAGTGCGACCACATTCCCTTTGGTCGCTATTTGCCTGATTACAAGGCACTGTCGCCTTAAGGATGTGAGGTCCAATGAGTCCCACATGGAGATTGATAGTGGGGATTAGAAGGCTCCAAAGGATAAGGGTACCGATCTCTCTTGCCTAAGTGTTCATCCTTCAGACTATCAGGAGGCGTCAATAGAGCCAGTGGATCTACCTAGAATGATGTTGCAGTAATTAGGAAGAGGCCAACATGGTTTCGTGACACTTTGCAGGATGCAAAGGGGCATGCAACTTCTAGTGGTACTTTCAAGGAGAGAAAGCAACCTCAGAGGTTCTGTAATGTCCCCACTTTGGGACATCATTATATTACAGAGTGTTATGATGACCAAAGTAGCCAGATGGAGGTTATAGCGATTACATGGGATATTGAGGGTCTTCTTGGGGTCCGACTTGCATCACTCATATTATTTCATCATCATGATCCATTCCGCACAGATTGGCTTTGGTTTCGTTGCATTCAGATGATTTCCGTAATTTTGAGTTATTTTGTGCTATATGTTAATTAAATTCACTAAGGAGGTCATATTAGGCATAATACTTGGAGGAACCTCTTAGTGTAATAGCTCATTG
This sequence comes from Picea sitchensis, assembly GCA_010110895.2. Classification (NCBI taxonomy): domain Eukaryota; kingdom Viridiplantae; phylum Streptophyta; class Pinopsida; order Pinales; family Pinaceae; genus Picea; species Picea sitchensis. The sequence continues at coordinate 58,740 of SNQJ01S0065840.1, read as the reverse complement.
GATTGGATGATGAGAAATGACTTTCAGTGGCCAGGGAAGCCACAAGGAGGGATAAACTACTTTTTAGAGGTAAAAAGGTTAATTAATTAATTAAAGTGATTTAATTAATTAATTAATAATTAAATAAAGTAAGAGTCACTTGGAGAGACAAGGTGAGTACAAAGGATAAAAGAGAGACATGGGTCTCTATTCTCTCATTATGTTGTTTATCATTTGATATCTGGCTTCTTTCTAGTGAGCCCATGCACTTGGGGGTTTTGACTTAACAAACCCTAGAGATCAACTCGGTGGTGAAAGATCCCACCTATCTTGATCCAAGCTTGGTCACGGAGGTGAAAGATTCCTCCCTCACCATTCTACATCAGATCTACTCAGCTTCAGAGCATTTCAACATCAGTTACAGGTTCAAAGAGAGCTTGGGCGTAGCTTCAGGGGATTTCTAGCAGGAGGGCGCACCACCTTGAGGAGATTATCTTGATCTAGGAAGAGGAGAAGGATTCTGAGGAAAAAGGTCTTATGGGTATTCTTTGTAGGGCCTAGGGTGCCTTTCCTAGCCCTTTTCGGAGGAGGTTTCTCTGTCGTATTATTTATTGGAGCTCAACACAGGTTCATAGAGAGGAGGGCGCACCACATATTAAGGATCGTGTCTTTTGGAGGGCCAATTCTTCATTGTTTAGCCTAAGATTTTTCCAGGGGTTTTCCCTTGACCTGATCTACAGTTCCATGTATTTTGAGAGCATCTGGAGGTCTCTAGGATAGAGGTCGAATTATTGGGTCTTCAATCTTCCAGGAGGGTGCAAGCCAATTAGGGGTTTGCTCATTTGGATCGTCATAACTTCACTGTTTGGTCTGAGACTTCACCAATGATTTGGTCTTGGTCTAATATACACTTCCAACCATTTTCAGAGTGTTTGGAGGCCTCTAGCAGCAAGGCCGAATTATTGGGTGTATTCAGCTTTCCAACAGGGCACAACTTATCCAATTTGGGGTTTGGCACTTCAGAGGGCAGGCATCTCATCTTTTTATCCATCTATTGTATCTCTTTGGCCTTTGGAGGTGTGTATCTTCTCTTCTTGATCTTTAAGGAGGGTTATCTTCATTTTTCTACTAGCTATTAGCTATATTGTACCAGATCTACAGATCCATTCTATCATGGTCTTCTTCTATTATGAATAATATCATATCTGAGGCATTTTTGGTTATTCCATGTGTTGTTGATCTTGCATCTTGTTGAGGTATGTTCCATTGCTATATATTCTTTGATTATTGCTGCAAAGACACATATAAACCATCAGTATAAACCCTAGTGCAATTTAAAAGACCAAATCAACAAAGTGTTTGACAAAATGCCACAACTAGAAAACATTTAAAAAACACATGAAAAACACAATGTTCCTGACATCTTGGCTTGGGTATATTACAGTGGTATCAAAGCGTTGATCCTCCCAACCAATGGGGATTAACGCTTGTAGAAATACGATGGAGATGGATATTAAGGACTTTGCTAGAGAGATTGTACGTTGTGAATGGGAATACTACACCCTTAGTGAGGGATTTAGGGCTGAAGTGACACTCCAACAGTTTATATCCATAAAAAATTCTAGGTGGAGCAAAGATGAGGTTACATATTGGGTCAACATAGCAGAGGGAAACATATCCAGAGCAGCTAGATGGAGGGAAGCACAAATTAACCCTACACCCATTAGGAGCAGGCAACGTTGCTACGGTTGCAAAGTGGCTTGGGAACCAGATCATAAATGTAGGGGTAAAGGTAAGAGACACATTGTTGAGGTGCACTATGACAGTGAGGATGAGGAGATGCATGGGGATGCAACCATAGATTCATATTTAGAGTAGTCCAAGGAGGCTAGTGACTCTTGCGCACTTATGGAGGCTAGTGACTCTTGTGCACTTGTGGAGGCCAGTGACTCTTGTACACTTGAGGAGGATAATGACCCTTGTGCATTGGAGGGATAGTTGGATGGACAAGATGATAACACATGTGATTTGGAAATCATATCACATAGTGTTGATGACCTTACACTTTAGCAGAGTGGTGACACTAGTGAAGATTCAAACATGTTAGCACCTAGACATGATGAGCTTTCTATGGTGACTGTGACACAGTTGGAACATTCTCAGACACCTATGATAGCCATGACACAAAAGGTTATCGGTGGCATTGCTGATATAGTGGTGGAGCCCTGCGTGAGGATTTAACACCAGGGACAGGTGGACCTTCATGAGAGACATGACTTGGAGACAGTTGATCTTACACATGCCTATGAGGAGAGTGGGTCACCTCTTTTGTAGACACCATTGTTTGATCAGGTTATGGAGACTAATAGTTTGATGGGAAACTTACTTCCAAGACCGGTCGACAGTGATGAGGATGCACTCTGTATTGGTCGAGATGACTAGAGCACATGTCTAGACACATCTATATGGGATCCAGGCACAGATGATAGTAGTAGGGTGAGTGAACAGGAGGATACATCTGCTCATAGATGATACGGTGTGATTCAGAAGGAGATAACAGTTGGTGATGGTGTGTAGTGGCATACAACAAGACCTAGTAGCATAGTGGACATGGGGTAATTCAGTGCCTTATCTTTTGCAGAGAGTGTTGTTGGGGATTCCAGGGTTGACAACAATAGTGAGGGCCGTGAGGTATCACCTCAACAGGACTATGATTAGGAGTCCCGATACTTGGTCAGGCAGTTGAGAGTCAGTGAGGATATGATCATGGCAACCACTAGATGCATTGATGACACACATGCATTGGTGGCAGATTGTTGTTGGAGGGCATCAATGACACTTGAAAGTTCAGATGGGGGATTTTCCATGGATGACTTTCATACTCTCAGGGAGAGAGTGAGTATGATGAGGACCGACTACCAACAATTGTTGATGGAAAAATACTACTTATTGGGAGTTGGTGAGATGTATCACAAGGCCCCGAGGGAGCGGGAGTTAGAGATGGACAAAGTCACACATGAGTTGGGGAGAACACGAGGATTCTTGAAAGGCACACATATATCTCTTCAAGAATCAGAGTCTAGATCAGAGGAGCTCCTTGAGGATATTAGACAAAGATCCACTACATCTATCTTAGTATAGATTCAGATATATCCTTCAAACACATTGTTAGAGGATGTTGGTGGTTTAGCAGAGGAGCACAAGTTGATGGTGGAGCATGAGGAATACCCAGGATCACTGATGAGTAAAGAGAGATATGATCCAAAGACACAAGAGGATGTCCATGTGTCACAAGAGATACCCTCCACGAGGATATTTGAGATAGTTGAGAACTCACATACACATGGGGATTCCAGAGCCAGGGGAAATTATGAGGACACTTCCATTTGTGTCCCAGGATTGGTTGACCTTCATGTAGAGGTTGACCTAGTAGTACACCCAGGATCCATGATGTTGCAGGAGTATACATGAGATTACATGAGTATGCAGGAGCATACAGTGGTGAATGATAGTTCACAGAGACATGTAGAGGTATACAGTGGGATTTAGAGGGACGTATTAGATTGCAGAGAGGAGACACACTCAGGGGAGCATGGGGATGCCTCTCCTTTGCAACAACACCTAGTTCTGAGAGATCACCTTCACAATATCAAAATTTGCATGAGATATGAGGGATGGAGGGTGGTTGACCAAAAGTTGGAGGAGTTACCCCCAGTTGTACCTGATGATTGGGGTTCAATGATGACTACAGGCGAGTATTTACCATGGGTACCAGTGGATGAGCTTTTGGTTGAATCCTTGGGATTGACCAAAGCATATGATACTCTCCAGTCCTACAGTCCACTACAGATGTTTTTGTTATCCTTTCTCAACACTTTCATCATTGACAACAACGTTGGGGAAGAAAGATAGCGGCAGAGGACATGGAGAGTTGTTAGGTCGAGACCACATGACAAGAGTACTTTTACAACATACAATAGGATAGGGGTTGATCATCATAGGCAGACAATTGAGAATTTTTGCATGATGGTGAGAATCTTAGGCCATGTGATAACAAACATCTCATAGGGTGACACAGATATAGATTCTCATGTGGATGAGCATGGAGGGCTTCCGACAATGATCAGTATGACACCTGAGCGATTAGTGGGGATTGGAAGTGATAAACTTCCAAGTTTTCCATGGGATCCGGGAGTCCATTTTTTTAGTAGGTTGTTTCACCTTATGATGACCCAGGTTGCGCCAAAGAGCCACATACTTCACTTGGGGTTGGTTTTGAGTAGGATTGCAGGGCATTGTTCTATGGAGCGAGACAATTTCTCCCTTTTGATCCTCATGATCAAGCATGGAGATGGTTGGGAATATGCTACCTCCATAGAGGTTCTTTCACAGATGCAGCTTTTGGACAACATGTCCAATTTCCACAGATATTCCAGCTTGAGGATCCAGGAGTGGGGGATCCAGTATGTATACGAGGAGAAGACAATCATGATCAGAGTAGTGTAGCRTCAACATGGTGATCTTTGGMAAATACTAACATGRGACCCRTGGATTGCAGGGATGAGAATTTCATTGAATGATGGGGGCAAGTGGTTCCTTACAGGGGAAAGTTATTTTGACTTTCCATTGAGCTTCAGTGTTGAGGAGAGAACATCAATTGAGGGTGATTAATGGAGGACTTGCATTACCTCACTATGGAAGCAACATAGACGGTTGGTAGAGACCGTGTTGGTCTTGGTATGGACTTGGAGGATGGACTCATTTTGGGATGAGACCATGTGTCATTTGCAGGAGATTCATGGCGTTGATATGTTACAGGATTATGCTTCATAGGGTATTGCAATTCACATCCTGATATGGGACCCAGGGGATAGAATGTGTGATAGTTCAACCTTGGATGAAGCCAACTGTGTGTCTCACAGATGGACATGGGACCCCGTTATTATATATGGATTGATTCAGTTATTGCTTGAGGACAAGCAATATTCTATCATGGAGGATTGTAATGTCCCCACTTTGGGACATCATTATATTACAGAGTGTTATGATGACCATAGTAGCAAGATGGAGGTTATAGTGAGTACAGGGGATATTGAGGGTCTTCTTGGGGTCCGAATTGCATCACTCATCTTATTTCATCATCATGATCCATTCCGCACAACTTGGCTTTGGTTCCGTTGCATTCCGACGATTTCCGTAATTTTGAGTTATTGGGCTATATGTTAATTAAATTTACTAAGGAGGTCATATTGAGAATAATACTTGGAGAAACCTCTTAGTGTAATAGCTCATTGGAATCAAGAGGAATAACACTACTGGATAGGATGATGAGAAGTGACTTTCAGTGGCCATGGAAGACACAAGGAGGGATAAACTATTTTTTAGAGGTAAAATGGTTAATTAATTAATTAATAATTAAATAAAGTAAAAGTCACTTGGAGAGACAAGGTGAGTAGGGAGGATAAAAGAGAGACATGGGTCTCTATTCTCTCATTATGTTGTTTATCATTTGATATTTGGCTTCTTGCTAGTGAGCCCATGCACTTGGGGGTTTTGAGGGTTTTGACTTAACAAACCCTAGAGATATACTCGGTGGTGAAATATCCCACCTATCTTGATCCAAGCTTGGTCATGGAGGCGAAAGANTATATGCTCAAGGGAAATGGTTTGTTGGCTCTCTTTCTCTAACTAATCAACTCAATGAAAAAGAACATTTGTCATCTAATCCACATTGTTGAACTTGGCTGCAAAATCCATGATTTTCACTCTAGATCCCTCAAAAATGTCTTCATGTATTTGCAAATCTCATTTGATTTCACTGCATGAGGGATCCATGGTGTGTTGTCCTATGTTTTCCTTACTCCAGATATTGTCAAAACATAAATCCTAATTTCCAAATTTCTGAGGACGAACTGGGTGCCACTTCTTACTAGACTTTATTCCAAATGTATCCTTGATTGTGTTTATGCTCATAAAAGTTTTAATATTCATAATTGGGGAATTATGTTGGAAAGCAATACCTTGTAGACTACCAAAATTAGACTGAACTCCCAAGAGAACGATGTTGTAGACTGGAAAATAGGCCCTATAGCTCCTGCAAAAAATACACCTTCTTATGCCTCCAAACCACAAGCCAAAGAAAATTGAACCGAAGAGAGAAATAGAACAAATGAAACCCCCAATTGAAGCAAGGGAAGACTGAAATCTGTCAAGCAACCCCCTCACTAACCAAGACACATACCAGGGCCTGGACTGGAGGCCCGCTGTCTCTAATTTGTAGTTTGGAGTGAACAAAAATCTACAACTAAACAACGTGCTAGGGAAAATTAAAGAATAAAAGGACCCATAATTGTTTAATCGATTCATAATAGTGGCCAAATGGTTGCCATCAAGGAGGCCCCTTCGCGGCCAAGAAACAACACATGAACCAGAGTGGGAAGTGGCTTAGAGATAAACCCAACACTCGAAATCAAATTTATGTGTTTCCTAGTGTCACCAGTGAAACACTTGAACAAAAGACCTTCTACTTGACCCACTGATTGAATTCCCCTGTCACTTCGTAATAAACCAGAGAAATTTATAGAACCAAAAATCAGAGAAGGAGCAAGGGTACCTATATACCAAGGTCTCTTCACTATGTCGACTGAGAGGAGACATTGAATAGCCTACTTCCTCATGAGGTCCATACCCAAAACAATTATCTCAGTGTTATGCTTCATGAATGCTCGAATACATCACAACCCTCCCTAAAAAACTGAAACCACACATGTAGGGAAGGAAAGCCAAATAACTTCTCTGATTAATGGAGAGTGTGAAGAGCGGGCTATTAAATTTGAATCTTCGTCGGTCAACCATACTATTAAATGCAACCATCATGAGACTAGGGTATGAGGAAGAACCTTAAAACCCCATTAACTACTAAATTACCTCTTCCTAACCATGATCCCACCTTGGCTAGCTTGTCTGCTTCGACGTTCAATTCTCTGTTAATGTGGAACAAGGTATGCTTATCAATTTTTTGGAGGGCGTCTAGGGATCAAGACATGACGCCTGAATAGAATTTTCTCCCGACGATGTTTCCATTAACCACCGCTCTTATGACCATCATTGAGTCTCCACAAACAACAAGGTTTTGAATTATCTTGGATTGATCCAGACACATGACTATGAAGAGAGCCAAGGCCTCCACCTCATTGTTGGTCATTGATCCTAAGCGCTAACAAAAACTGATGACAGGTTGACCTCCAGGCTTGCACAGATTACCCCAACCCCCTGCTCCTATCAACCTCGGGTTACTTCACAAAGCTCCATAAAGAAAAAGATGTTATCTTCTTGCTAAGTTAGCCAATTCTTGAAGTCTCTAGGTGTCAGTCTTAGGTTCCATTTAGGAACAATATTAGTAGGATTTTTAGTGATAGTATTAGTTATTCCCAATTTGAAAAGTTTCATCCTACTATCTTCAAGATTGTCCAAGGGTTTATCTTTCCATTGAACACGATTCTTCATATACTCAGTTATAAGAGCATAGGCCTTCATGGTTGATTTCTTGGGTTTTGGTCTTCATCATTGAATATTTGTTTGTTGTGATCTATCCAAATGCTCCAACAGATGTATTTGGGAAGAGCATCCCAATATCGTTTGAAGATAGGATTTTTCTTGAAGTTCCTGTTGTAATGGCTTCCCCTATGACTAAAGAAATCAACACAAACTTGCAACCAACTTAACCTTGGAACCAAGATACCCATTGCATAACTCTAGGTTTCCTTCACAAAATGACATTTGATAAAAAGATGTCGAATTATCTCTTCTTCATTTTGTAATATGACACAACAGGAGGGTCCACTTATCCTTCGCGTTTTTAGATTCTCTACAGTGATCATTTTCTTATGTGCCAAGAGTCGATAGAGAAAGTTAATTTTGGGAATCCCATCGTTGTGCCAAATGGTGGTCCACATGCTAGAGCATGGCTAACTGTGAGTTGCCTCAGCTAATAAAGAGTACCCCCTGCTCACTTTGTATTGTGCCTTTCCCCATCCATGTGCATCTTTGAACCTTCAATGTTGTGGCGCCCCTAGTAATTGTTGATGATTGCAACTTCATGAGACATTCTCCAAATCGTACTCCTCTGGACTGAGTTGAGATGATCTGTGAGAACTCCCATGTGATGGGTGAGTCATACTCCTCTGGACTAAGTTGAGATGACGTGTGTGGTCTCTTGTCCTGCTCCTCTGGACTGAGTTTATATGACTTGAGATGGTCTCTTGTTGGACTCTTATGGACTTAGTTGAGTCGACTTGAGATGGATCTCCAGATTGTACTCCTATGGATTTAGTTGAGTTAATCTATTGAGAGTGATGTCCCTGTGGTTGAGAACATGTGGAATTTTCCCTAGTGGCAAAGCACTAGAGGATGTGTGGGAGATCCCTTGTTATATTGTCTAAGAGTAAGATTATTGTGAAACCCTAATTTTGTATTGTGAAGGGTACAAGTTGGCCCCACCATGTAAGGATAATTAATAGTGTGTAAAAGATTAATTATATTATTGAGTTGTACAAGTCGGCCCTGTTGTGCCAATAGAAACATCTATTGTTGAGTTAGGTCATGTATTTATAGGAGAGATACATCCCCATTGTGGATCTTATCTCATTCTCACATAACACTTTGTGGAGGTATGAAATTTAGTGCACAATTCTCTTAGGCACTAGCTTTCTTGGTCATAGAGTACCCTCTTGTGTGCGATAGGGTTTGTGGTGAAAGGGTGATCTTCTCTTGACTCTATAGCAAAGTATTGTTGGGTTTTTCCCTTGTTTGAGAAGGGTTTTCCCAGGATAACTTCTTGTGTCTTGTGCATGGTTATTCTTCCTGTGACTTGGTTACTGCAGCTAATGTATATTGTATTGTTTCATTGTTTATGGTTCAAGTTCATGTTAAATTGAAAGAAAATACATGTGCTTGAGCTAAGCATTAAAAAATAAACATGGTATCAGAGCAGTGTTCTTAAAGATCCATTGAACAAGCTACTCCAACACTTTTCAAGCTAGTCGTCACCTTCTTGATGCAACTACAAAAACAACCCCTTCCATTTTCCTTGTCAAGTTAGTTTTATCGCTTTCCCCTTGAACATTGAGCCTAATTTTTGCACAAACAGGTATGGCCTATTCTAGCGCACCACCTACAACTCTCAGAT
>SNQJ01S0065840.1:15603-35840 GCA_010110895.2 Picea sitchensis | reverse complement strand
CTTTTTTGAGGTTCTCCTCTCAGTGTCACCACTGATATGACCATGTTTCTGAGTTTCATGTTCATGCTGCATTTGTCTTTGTAGATCGGATAAACTCTGTGGTAAAACTGCGTTAATTTCTGTTTGCTTTTCTTATTCTTTCATCATCCTTTCATTGTCGGCCTTACAACTTTGTAATTCGACCATGAGGCTCCTCACAGTATCGGCTAGACCTGGAGGGGTCCCTGCTGCCCTCCTTTCGTCAGACTTTTCATCTCTATTGTGGGATCCTTCTCCCACTTCTTGGTGAGTCACCATACTATGCGTTGATAATTTCCCGCGGTTGATCTTCCGCTTGTGTGCAAGAGGAAAAACGCTGGTTGTTAGTCAATATTTATATTTATTTATAACCAGTGCATAATTCATATTTTCACATGTACACACACACAATAGGGATTTGTCATTCTTAACTTCGTATTTTGATTAGGAAGGTTAAAACAAGGGGGGGTTTACTCTTTTTAGGAGTGTTCTGAATGGAGCTTCTGTGCAACCCGTTGATGAGCCCAAGCATGCCAAGTGTTGTAACCATGCTCTGATACCAATTTGTAACACACCCGCTGTGGCATAATAAATTTTTCACCTTTTCTCGAGGGACAAAATCCCTGAAATCCTACCGGGCTTAGTATAGGCTGCAGACGCCTCCTCTGCCTCGACAGAGTCTCTGCACGACCTTCCGGTCTTAAGGATCTTTCAGTTTCTTTTATGAGCTGAAGCGACTCCTTCAATTCTTTGTTGGAATCTCAATTCAATTGATCCACAGGTCCTTCGGAAGTACCCTGTGCGAACAACACTAGGCGCGAGCTCCACGACTCCCAAGAGACCAAAATGCTATGACCAAGGCCTATTCCCAAAGGCGTTTGTCGCAACTCGCCATCTCGTGAGTTCGCGAGTTGAAACTCTTGACTCCTCCTTTCCAATATTGCGATACCCGAGATCACGAAATGGGTATAGCTCCCTTCTATCAGCGCCCTTCACACGTGACCACCGGCTAGGCTAAATACTAGATCCCGTCGCAACTCACGAATTCGCAAGTCGAAGGGTTGAATCTCCGTGCTCTTCCCGTGAGAACCTCCGAAACTTGGACGTCAGCGAGGGTTGACCTTCCTTTCACACTTCTCGCAACTCTCCACTTCGCAAGTTGTAGCGTCGAGCTCCCGTGCTCGTATCTCGCGAATCCCCGAGACGCGAGAAGTCAATGGAGTGTTGACTCCTTTTTCCTAGGAGACGTGTGTCCGCCTGTCAACCATGCGGGCCCCACCTTGTGGTTCTTCCACGTGTCCACACTCGTGCCTCGACTCTCAACAATTCACGACTTCTGATGTCGAGAAGAGGTTCTCTCAACCTCCGAACCTTCGAAGGCATGATGCGCGCGATGAAGCTTTTGATCCAACGGTCCTCCCTCTACCTGGATCCAATGACTATCCTTGCTTCTCGCGATTTCGCCACTCGCGACTTGGAGTACCCAAATCCTAGGCTCTCATCTTACGAACCTCCGAGTTCGCGAGATCCCTCGATTTCTGCCACCTGTCCTCCTCAGATGGATGGTCCTGATCTTCTCACGACTTTCACCACTGGCAAAGTCTAGGCGCCCAACCTTGGCACCTTCCCTTCACGAAATCCCGAGAAGCGATGTTAGCTTTCCCTCTTGTGTTCTCGCTATTCGTGACTTCGGGAATTTCGGGACAAAAGTCTCGACCTCCTATCTGCCAATATGCCAAAATGCCAAAATTTTGACACATCGTCAACGTGGGTCCCACTATGGAACTTCCCGCCTTTTTGGAGTTTCGGACTTCGCGAATCCTGATGCTAAGCTTTCGGTTCTTCAACCCACGAAACCTCGAAATACCGAGTTCCGATGCACTTCACCTATGACTGGCTCACACAAATCCTTTCACCCCTTCGGGACTTCGCCTTTCACGACCTCACGAATCTTGAGGCAAGGGTTTTAATCCTTCAACTCGCGAATCCACGAAATGAGATTACACGAGTGATCCAACGGTTCTTGTCGACTCAGATCCTATGGTCCGATTTCTCCCAAACTTAAAACTTGAAAATAGGCTTACCGTAACTCCCCTGCTCCTCTGCAAGATCTGATGACTCTTTGGACTTCGCGAATTCTCCACGGAGAATTCTGACCATCCAATGCCTCCTTGATGACTCTTGCGAAGCGAACACGGTAATTCCTTTGCGAACACGGTAATTGACGACTCTTGCGAAGTGAACATGGTAATTCACATTCATCGACCTTTTTCACAAGGTCCATTCATATCACACATTCACATTTTTGTGTTTGCCACAGTTCTTGGCCAATATAGTTATTTCTACAAACTGGGGGAAACAAGGTGTTACAATTACGCTTATAACCACCATAAACCTATGTGCCCCATGTTAATAAACCCTATGGCCCCAATGAAAATGATCCCTACATTCATCATCTAAAAACTATTGCACCTCCTACAAACCATGTGGTACTCTTGTTAATAAACTTTACGGTCCTTGATAACCCTTATAACTCCTAATAAAACGAGCACTTGATCAACTTGGCATACAGTTGGTGCTATCTTAGCACTTGCAACACCATCCTCATATACTGTTCATTCTCTTCCTCCGACTTGGAATACACCAGAATGTCATCCAAAAATACTATGACAAACTTGTCCAAATAGTTCCTGAATACACCATTCATCAGACACATAAAAACAAAGTTTGCATTTGACAACCCAAATGGCACCACTGTGAACTCGTAATGAACATACCTTGTTCTAAAGGCGGTCTTGTTGATGTCTTAATCCTTTATCCTTACCTGGTGATATCCTGACCTGAGATCTATCTTCAAAAATATCTTCGCATCCTTCAATTGATCGAAGAGGTCATCAATCCTTGGCAGAGGATACTTGTTCTTTACAGTCACTTTGATCAATTGTCTGAAATCAATACACAATCTCAACGTTCCATCTTTCTTCTTCACAAATAGAACTGGGGCTCCCCAAGGTGATGCACTTGGGCGTATATACCCCTTCTTCAAAATCTCTTCAAGCTGCAATTGTAACTCTTTCAGCTCTGGCGTACTCATTCTGTAAGGATCTTTCAACACTGGAGCTGCTCCAGGCATCAAATTTACAGAGAAGTCAATATCTCTTTTCAAAGGTAGTCCTGGTACCTCCTGGAATACATCCTCAAACTCCTTTAGTACTGCATGATCTCCGATACATGACACCTTATCGTTGGTTGTTTCCTCCACATGGGTTGCAAATAATTGACAACCTTTTCTGTAGCACTTCTTCAGCTACATTGCTGAGATTTCTATGATAGCAACAACTCTGGGAATTCCTTGGACTGTTTTTCGATTCCCCTCCTCATCCAGGCAAGTGAATGCCTTGTTACGACAGTCCAGGTTGGCATGGTGTTGGTCCAACCATTCCATCCCAATTAAACAGTCATAAGAGCCTAAAGGCAGAATGTTCAATTCAACCTTCGTGCTCAATCCATTCATGCCTACAGGACATGACTTAACCAACTCAGTGACTTTCCTCTTGGTTCCTGTAGCCAGCTGCACTAACCAAGACTTTTCATGTTTGCTTCTCGATAAAAGAAAACTTTCCACCACTCTAGGATCTATATAACTATGACTAGCCCCTGAATCAATTAAAATAGTAAAGGCATGGTTGTTGATCATACCTTCTACTTCAATCATGTGCGATTGAAATCCAACTTGCTTTTTGTCCATGGCCGCATAGATCCTTGGTATTCTATTGCCCATGTCCTCCACTGTTTCATCTTGCTGAACATTATGGACAACTCTCACTTTTCCATTTTTGTGGGGACAATCTTTGTACTTATGGTTTCCCTGACAGCCCCAACATTGAATGGGCATCCGTCTTGGCCTTTGTTCCCCTAATTCAACCATTCTCAGCTCTCTAAATGTTGGCTGTCCTTGAGGAATGTTTCTGAAAAAGGGAGGTTTGTTTCCCTTCTACCTCTGCTCTTTCTTAAACTTCTTTTGGTCATCCCAAGCCTTCCGAAAGGTAGGTTTTTCTCTTTGCTGTTCGTATAAGCATTTCTCTCTTCTTATCATTTCTTCCATGGTATTGGGGTCATCATACTGGATCTTGTCCCCAATGGAAGATGGCAGTCCACTCAAATACCTTTGAATCTTGACAATCTCCTCTTTGATGAATAGAACATACTTCAACAATTTCAAGAACCTACATTCATACTCATCAATGGTCATGCTGCCTAGCTTGAGTTCAAAGAACTCTTTCATATTTCTATCATAATATCTCTTAGTCTACTATTTATTCTCAAAATACCTCTTGAATTCCTTCCAAGTGATATATTTCTCTCTAATGTGCTGCACCTGCACAAGCTGATCCCACCACATGGATGCTTTTCCTTTCAGTTGATACATCACAATTCTTCCTTCTGCACGAGAGGAATAATTCTGTAGTTGGAAATATTTTCTCATGCCAAGAAACCATGTCTCGGCATCTTCCTCCTTCTGATGTTATCCATCAAATGTAGGAGGCTTGATCTTTTTCATCTCTCCCTTCAATTCATCCACTCCATATCTCTTGCGCTTTCTGGTAGGAGATGGGCTTGAACTATTGTGTGTCCTTCTCTTGGAGCGACCTTGGGAGTGATGATGGTGTCTACCTATACTCCTTGAACTTCTTCCCTTAGAATTTTGGTGACTCCCTGTTCTTCTCGAGTCACTCTCCTTATCCAACTTCTTTTCTATTTTCTCCAAACTCTTTTAACATCTTTATGTTAAATTCACCTTATTTTCCCTTAACTCTTCTGTGATTTATGCTATCTGCTTGGAAAGTTTGGGCATCCTTTTGCAATCCTTCAATGATCTTCTTCATGTTTCCTTCCTTATATATCTCTTCACCATGGCCATTGGAGTTCGATCCTTCAACTCCCAAATGAACAACCATTATTTTTGCTTCATTCTCTGAACTGGAAGCATTCTAAGCCTTCCCCATTTCTTTGCCCTCAGTGGCAACTATAAATAGTTTTGGCACTCGTTAACCTTCTGCAAACACAATGTGTAGAGAACCAGAATTTGTCAGGTCATTATTCTTTAACAATTCCCACAACATTCATAAACAACTTGATTTAAGAAACGTTCAGTTTCCATGAATTTTCCGAGCTCTGCTCGGCTCTGTAGTGCACTCAGGCCTTAGTCCTTTTCTCTCATTTTCCAAACCCACGCGACCAAGGGCGTGACCAAGCGCTAGGTCTCAAGGTTCTCTAATCATAACTTCAGGGTTTCAGGTTTTAGGATTTCGGTCCTGGATTCTCTCACCCTCGCTTCCCTCTCCAACTCCCGAATTTCGAACTTTCGACCTTTCTAGCCATCGGGCCCATAACACAGCTATCACCAACCAGGGTGGTGACACATGTTTCTCTTAAGAAGGTCCATGTTACTCTAGGCGACGCCATTCGACCCCACTACTTCTACTTTTTCCTTCGGGACCCACTGGCATGTGGCAAATATCCCATGTGTCTTTGTCCATCCCAGTGACGTCAACCCGAATCACTTCTTTGGCTCATCGGGATTTCACGATTTCGGGCTTCAGGAGTTTGTGCATCAACACTTCTCACTTCTCCCGGTTCCTGAAATACCGAAATTCTTCATGGACAATTAACAGTCCAAATCTCTCCTTGATCAATGGTTGTGATCTAGTTGCAAATTCTCACGAGCTTGCCATTTGACCTTTTCAAGTCACGAGTCAGTGAAAGGCTGATCGCTCTCCACACGTCCCTCCCGATGGACGCTCTTGATGAAGTTGAGAGTTCACGTATCACGATTTCCACACTCTTGTGCAAATCCAAAGGGTTTTAAACCTTGTGCATGTTCCCTGGATCCAACGACTGTTGGTCCAAACGCTCAGATCTGATGGCCCAGATCTGATCTCTTCTGCACGCTCTTCTAAGTGTCTGGATGTGGATTGGATGGTCTAAATATTCTCCGCACAACTGATCTATGGTTGCAGTTTTATTCTACTGTATTCCTCCTGAGCTTCATGACACAACCAAGTAACTCCTTGGCACCCAGAGACAATCTAAGGTTCGAGATTAGTCCTCCAGACACAATTTCCTCTCAAAACCTTGGGTCCAAAGACCACTTATCTGGCCCATCTAGGCTCAACATTGAAACTATGGCTTTGATACCATATTGTAACGTCCTCGATCAACAATCCACTTGCTTGGAAATGCTACCACGCGAAACATTCTCATACTTATATATATAACATGCATATTAAATCTAATTAACTGATTTAATCAAATAATACAGAGTAAGCACATGATTACTGTTAATATACATCATGAAGGACATTAACAATAACTCATATGTGCAACATAATACATGATAACATATAAGCATCAGAAGCATGCAAAACATAATATTAAGCACAAACTGATACTTATCTTTGAAACTGTGGTAATTTCACCAACCACGTGCAAACCTTCCACGAACCTCCCAACCTTAGACCTCACTGCTCATCACGCTCAACAGTGGGTCACCCCCGAGCTAGGAATAAGATCCACCCAAGGTAAGGGAATGCTAGACTAGGTTGAGGTTACAGGAAAAACTGCACAGGGCAATCAGAAGGATTCTCCCCAGGAGCCTTCTTACGCCCACTACTCACAGACTCTCTTTCACCACATGCCTGTTCTGCTCAGGAGTATACACCTTCAGAAGATCAGTCCATCGGTGCTTCACCTCCCTCTCTGGGCCTCGACAACAGGCCAAATCAGGAAGTCTCAGAGCTCCATAGCTGGTGCCAGACTCTTTCTGAGAGAAAATCACTTCCCAACAACCTCTCTCACCTAAATAGAGCTGCTAGCAGGCCTGAAAACCTGCATGTTCAATCAATTTTCAACTCAATTCCCACAAGGTGAGGATAACAACCACAACCACTGGTCAAATCCACTCAGGACACACAGAAGGAAACAACCCAAAGGTGGTTCAGGTACGGACTCTACTCTACAAGAGCAGTTAGGCTCGGCTCACAGGACACACAAGTGGCACGACTCAATCAACACAGAGGACGAACACAGACTTCTGTCGTTCGGACCAAGGTGAATCGACTTTCCAGAAAAACATCACAGGCTTCGCACCCCGAGATGTGTGAGGCATACCGAACATAGATGCAGAGCTCCCCTCGGTTCAGACAACTCACGGTGGAATGGAGGACGGATCCCCTCCATGGTTCAATATTTGGGTTAAATTTCATTTGCTAGGGCTGACACGTGTTGCCCATGAGGCTAAATGCGCTCCATAGCATGTGTTCCCTTTTGCACACGTTCGCCTTCCAGGAGCTTAGGGTAAAAACATACATTTCTCATAACTGTGGGAATAATAATAAATCATTATTCCCAAGGACTTAATCCCCTAAGCTTACCCCTAGGCTCAACACTTAGCCTCTCTTTCCAACCTTTCAGCCCCTTTTCCCTTACCCACCTTGTGGAAGCTTAGTCCCCCATCACTCTTTCCTCGTGGTCGGTCTACATGCAATGATGTTTATTCTTTATTAATGTTTTGCATATTACATTTACAAAAACAAGCTCCTGGCCTTAACACTTAGGCTCTCCGGCCTAATAAACACATAAGCCTACCAACTTATCAATACTCGACTCACCAGCCTACAAACATGATTTACAATTCATAAACATGATTACAACAGGGATCGTCCTTGGGGATATTACAATATGGGTCCATTGTACTGTTTTCCTCCTGAGACCCCCTGAATATACTAGCTCCTAGGAACCATATCTATAGTATGAATGAACCATCCATTAGATTTGAGGGATATTCTTGGACGTCCAGTGCCGTTCACAAAAAGAATTATGCTCCCGGGGATCTTCAGTGCCTTTGTATCGATTGGCCAATTCAAATTCAAAGATGGGATGGAATATGACCTTTATCAACTCAACCACCTACACTTAGTCCTTTATGTTCATGTGGTGTGTTTCCCACCAACGTGTACATGTTCCTCGCACTACGGTATCCATAGCCCTCACTCATTGATCTGTTGGGACAATTTTCTCCATTTATATCAGGAAGGCCTCCACTGACACTGTTCCATCAAAGCACAATGTATCACATAATTCAGAGCCAATCCAACATATTGCTTTGGTTATCCTTGCACATCTACAAGTAGAGACCTCATACAACTTGTTTTTCCACCTTTCCAAGGCATCTTCGAAGTCGGTGTCATAAGAATTAACACTTCTCCAACATAGTTCTCCATCTACGACAAGGTTGATGTAATCCACCCTATTCCCAATGATATTATATATATTTTTTATGATCAAGCTCCACACAACCTCATCCACTGGTTCATTGTATTTGTCCCCTCCATATTGATCTAGAGGTGAAACCACGAGCAAGGTGTCAATCTCAAATGACATCTGCTTCTTCTTCAAAATTAGCACAACATTATTGTCGAAGGCCCAATCAATTCCAAGTAATGCAAGGTATGGATCAGAGTCATCCAAAACCTCTATGACTTCAAAGTCAGACTTTGTCTTCATCCCTTTTATATTCATTTCCACTTGCTGCAGTCAACTTATTGGGTAGATATTAAATTGGTTTTCCAACCGCAGCTGGATGGGAGACTAGACCAATTTTGGTTTAGCCATGACCTCCAAGGATTTTTTTGACAAAATATTCATGTCAGAACCCAGATCCAACATGAATCCAACCATGTCATAGCCACCGAGCTCCACTATCATTTTGAATTTGTGTCGCATGCACTTTTTCTTGCTGATTTGGCACATATATCTTTCTAGTAGGGGAGATGATATAATCCCATCTGTCATCTCCTTCCCCATACAAGTGGCTAACATCTGCGTTAACTTCTTCATAGTATCAAGATCATTGAGAAATATTAAGGAACAATGTAATAAATTACTTACTTGATCCTCGATGTCTGTCTTGCGACCCAATTCGTGCAAAAATTCTTCGTGTACTGCATGCTTCAACTCCTCAAGCTAGCATTCCTCAATTGCCCTTTTCTCTACACGTTGCAACTCTTCCTACGCACACTTATTCCATCGATCATTGTGCTGAGTGTTGTAGCTCTTCGTGAATATGAGCTTCCCCCAATGACCGTTGCGTCATGTGCTGCAACTCCTCCTTGGTGCAAACCTCTTCTAGAAACATTTGTGTCACCCACTGCACTTCTTTCTGGATCTAAGCATCCTCCAATGACCTTTGTGCTGCTTGTTGCACTTATTCATGGATTTGAGCCTCAAGTGATCTTTATGTTGCGTGCTGCAACTCTTTGCATGCTCTTTCTTCTTCAATAGCTCTTTTCAGATCATGCACAAACTTCTTTTGTTGGGCATTATTGAACTTAGGAGGGGCCTGTGTTGCCTGTCTAATCTTCCCCTATGGATTTTGACCCGAGCTCTCACCATGCTCAAAGTCCACTCTTGTATTCACTCCTCCTTGGCTTACTACCCAAACATTGGCTTCCTCAACATTCTTCTTATTTCTACATGGCTCCACGTGCGCCATATTGCAATGCGTCTTCTTTTCTTCCAACTTCTTCACTAAGTCGGGACAGTCCTTTGTGACATGCTCGAGACTGTAGTAGTATGAAAAAATCACACAGTTCGGTACAAAACCTTGATACATGGCCAATTTCTCCACACTTGAAACAAGTGGGGGGTTTGCCTCCCTCTCCACCATAACCTTGATCGTGACTGCGCCCATATCCACCTATGGGACCTCCTTGGTATCTGCCTCTCTCAATACTGCCACAAACACCACCCTTATATTCTTCTTGTACCTAGAATGCATCACGAGTATTATCTTGCATCATCTGGAGTGACCGACAATTATTGACATCATGTCCCACGAATTTACAGAACTCACAGAATAAATTATGGTGCTTCTTTTGATACTTCTCCAAAGTTGGGCAAGAAGGTGGTACATGACCCCACTTTCTGCATATCTTGTACCACTCCGCCTGTCGAGATGGGAATGGAATTGATAGACCTGTCACCACATAATTCGGAAGAAAAACAAACTCGTCCCTGTGATATCCCTCAGATCGACATGTGGTACACCATACGTGCTCGCGCATGAATTTTTCCTTGACCATATCTTGTAGCTATCATCAGATTGGCAAGTTGCAACTGCACCTACGCCAATATCTGCCCCTCCTGGTGTGGCCTCCAAGTGGATCACAATCTCTATTTCCTCTGCTTGCATCATCACCTTTTGTTGCATGAGCGAGACTCAGATATGGAGAATCAACTCTGCAATAAACCATTCTCTGTGTTGCATGTCTTGAATTTGGAACGTCATTCTATCGACCAAAATATTAAACCATTGGTCATAATCCCACACAATTTCTCCTTGTTGTTGCTTAATCTCCTTTGTATCAATAATACACTGACATTTTGACTTAGTTTTTTGGAATTCCCTAAGCATATCTTGCTTGTTCTTTGTCAAGAACCTCGCTTCTCCTACTGGCGCAGTGGCCTTATACTTCATGTACCATGTCAAGGCTCTATCCTTGAATGTGGTTTTTAGCTGTGCAACCTTTGCTGCTTTGTTTTTTATTCGCTTCATAGATCATATTTCTTTGCAGATGAACCAATGTTGTTCCATGTCGTCTTTACACGTTCCATGGAACATGGGTAGCCTCGGGGTTCTATCCTGATTCACCATCTTCAACCTCGAACCAACTTCTCCTACCTAATTGCTGAGTGTCGAGGTTCTCAATGTCAATACTCTCTCGGGTGAAGTAGCATTGACTTTTCCTTATTCTTCACTCGTCTCTTCTCCTCTATCTCCTTCTACTCTTTCTTCTCCTCTTTCTCATATTCCAATCACTTCACTATTTTTTATTCTTTCTTCTTGATTACAAATGTGCAAGGGGGGTGGGTCAAAGGGGAGGTAAGTCCATCTCCTTTTGAAATTTCTTGTGAGGAAACCCAGATAATTTCCTACCTGTAGTTGCACAAGACCATCTACAATTGCCAGTTCTTCTCCCCCATCACTAGGGGATCCTCCATCTTCCTTCCTTTCTCCTACGCCTCTACTTTGCGCCTCAGTTACCTCCTATATTGCGACACTCCGCAACAACCAATGGGATCGGACTTCGTCACCTAGTCCCCTGGGACCACTACTACTTCTACTGGTATCCCCACTGAACACCCTATCCTCACCGTCACACCTCTTTGCAGGCCTATCTTTGCCTGTGCTCCACTCTTCCACACTCCCTCCTGGTGTAGTCTCTTTTCTCTTCATCTCGGGACTAACCCCTCGTCGCACACCCTTGGCTAATATACTTCCACTATTTTGTTCCACTTTCCTTCTTAAGTCAACTCTTCTTGCGTATATGCCAACTCTTTTGATCCTCTGCTCCTTTGGTTCCATCCCATTCCTCACCTCATCTCAACAATTTCTGGATCCTCCTCAATGGATCCATTTCATCTCTTATTTTCCCTTCTCTTTGAAACCCCCCCAACTCTAGGGGAGTTTACTCAGCCATTCTGTCAGGCTCCATGCGCATCGACCCTTTCTCCATGAACATCATCTTTATCTAGAGTGGGATCTCTTCTAACATTCATTTCCTCGGACCTTCCACGGAATTTCTTTCAACCTCACTGAAATAATCATTGTACTCCACAAAAAAATCAATAATATATCCCTCCTTTACTTGATTAAACCAAAAATCAATGGCCCAAGTCGACTTATTTTCCAACTCCTTCATTCTATCAAGCATGACTTGATCCCAAACCACTGGTTCTAAAGGCCACAATGTAGAATTGGTAGCAATTTTCCTTTTCAACCATTCATACAACAAACAAGGGAATTCCAAAAAGAACCTCTCATGCATATCAATGTAAAAATACTTATCTTTCCAACTCTTCACATTCACTCTCATGCCTTGAGTTTCTCGTAGGGAAAAATCATGTTCTTGCAATTAACCAATCTTGAATTTCCACCCGAGATGGATACCGCCTCATTTCTTGCCTTCATCATTCCATACAAGACTTTTGGGTCCCGACAATGAAACCATTTGTTGGGTCATTTCATGCTTGCACACATCCTTCTTAACACTGGGTAGTTTAGACCCAGGGTTTGTCTAGAGTTGACCAACAAAAACCCCAAAGCATCGACATATCAATATTCATCCAAGGACGAAGAAGGTCTCACCCGAGACATAATGAGGATCACCTTGTGATCGAGATTAAGGGATAAATACACAGAGATCCATCTGGGTTGATATTCATACATTCCATAGCTAATCACTTATTGCTAATAATAAGTAAAAAATATACACACACATATCAAAATACCACATTATAAGGAACACATGGTAAATCAGAATCATTGCAACTTTATTATCATTGTCATTCAAACACAACATATGCGTACATTAAGAAAATCCTATATGACAACAACAAAGTCTATGTCTCCTTGGATAAGCTTCCATATATACAATATATTTCCCCATGCACATTATACCAGACCTTAAACATATATTAGACTTGGAAACCTGATTGGAGACATCACAATGCTATAGAGACACAGAGCAAGCTCATATACTATAGACAACAATAGGGACTATATGAAGCAATTACAACCAATTTCAACCTTGTCTTTGACGCCCTTGCTTCCCTTTTATATCCATCTCTGCTCCACTCTCTCTACTGAAAAGATGCCTCACATGCTTCTGGCACCTTCCTGTAGTCCATGTAGCCTTTATGGAATCAGAGAAATCCTAACTGCCTGGCCTTCTCATCCTCTGGTTGTTCCACATTCCCTTGTGTTGTTGGAAGTAATCATTTAGGGATATTTCTCGATGATTCATTTCTTTATTCCGGTTTGCATCTTCTTGATTTCTAGTACAACTGACAAAACTCGGGTCGACGTGCACTTGGTAGACTTTAGGCTTGGCATGCAATATCAAAACTCGGGTCGATGTGCACTTGGTAGACTTCAGGCTTGGCATGCAATATCAAAACTCGGTCCGATGCGCACCCCTTGCGTAGCTGCTTGGGTGCGCAAAAAACTTGGAATGAGAACACACAACTTTGTTTGTGCGCGTGCACAAGATTAACTCGAAACTTTGGGTGCCAAAAACCTGCTCCAATTTTTCCTTTGCCATCCTCACATGTAGCTTTAGTTATATTGATCTTTACGCTGAAGATTGAGTTACAAAATGCCTATAATTTCCCTTCAAAAATCATGAGGGAATGGAGGATTTCTTGTTGGTCCTCCTTAGCCTTCTCTAATGCTTGTGCCACTAGATTTTTGGCTAACCAATAGATCTCAACAACCCTTAAGTATTTTTTTTCCTTGTTTCATGAGTATACAAGTTCGTCCACCCATTCCCTCACCTCCTCCAAAGTGTGAGCATCTACAATCAATTCTCTCTTGGCTATCACTACAACTTCAAGTTCCTATACCTCCTCCTTTTCCTTGACATAACATTTCCCCTCATATCTACATTTGGATCTTTCTGCCTCCTGCTCTTCCCTAGTCCCTGACCCCTGAGCATGTGGAGAGGAAGCATAGCAAGTTCCTCCTCTCCTTTTGTGTTTCTTTCCTTACCCACCCTTTCTAACTTTGAGTTCCATGCCTACAACCCACCACCGCTAATAATTAGGTCCCCTATTCAACGATTTCAAGTGTCCACCACCTATTTCCACATGACTCCTAAGAAAAGGATGATGATCCTTCTGAATATGCCAATCCTTCTTCTCTTTTCCGAACCCCTCTGTCAAAGAAACACCCAAATTTTCGACACTCAACACATCTTCCAACCAATCCACCACCAAGCTCATCAAACTAGCCCAACACAACTTCAAATCGCTACCCTCTGCCTAGAGTTTCCCAGACGAGCTCCCCCATGAGAGGATAGAGGCTTTACTAGAGTGTTTCCATGATCTCCTCCTACTCCATCTCAGTCTCACCAAATAATTTCTCTCCTCCTACTCCATCTTAGTCTCACAAAATAATTTCCATCACCCACACATAGACATAGCCTTGAAGCTCCTTCATGATCCACCATGTTCATAACCTCCTCCTCCCACTAGCTCAAGGAATGAGGTATCCTCTCAACCATTGTACTCCTAAGCATGATTTCCAAGCCTCCATCATTTACTACACACATCACTCCATTGTACCACTCCTATGCATGGATTTCCATCACCATGAGTTCATTAACTATTCTGTAAGGTGGCATACCCGTTCGTCCCCAAGATTTTTCCTCCCACATCCTTCTGAAAAAACTGTGCTTGATCACCCTTCATTTGGTTGTTATTGCCTGATGAAGTTGAGGCCACGCATGATGCGTACGCGTCTACAACCCCACTTGTATTCACCCCATCCAGGTGTATGATTTGGGTTAACTATTAGGAATGGAACTCCTACAACATATGATATATAGTTTGTTTCTTAATTCAATATGAGTTACCAACTACAAGTCTTATCGGACATATCTATTAATATTGATAGATTTCCTCAAAATAGGTAGCCAATTACAAGATGGAATACCATGAATGAAAAGAAGATGAAAAGAGGGCACCTCAAAGAAAAATGATCACTCTTAGAGGTCCGATCTCTGTACGAACTCCACTGAACAACTAGAGATATGTGTATCTAGCATATTGAAGAAACGTTTACAACTATCCATCCTTTTTATCTCTAATTAGTTAGAGAGATATGCTAAGGAAAGAAGTTTAAAACTAATAATAAAAAATCCAAAGGAACCATGAACCTAACTCCATGCCCGCGGAAAGGGGGAATGATAGGATAGAGATTTAAGCACGAGCATGCATAGATAACCCTCCAACTATTTATAGCTAGAGATAAAATCTAACCCTATCCACATATGACAAGAACTGTTTACTTGAAATACCAAAGATAAATTACAGTTCCTCAGTCGATCTCGAGTGATTTATTGAATGGCCAAACTCAAACTGTATGAGGATCAATCCTATAACCATCGGTAACCATATTCCATTAACCATCTAGAAAATACCATGTCGAGTGAAATATATGATATCTACTTCGACATCAAATTTTCAACCTGGGGCTCGTAAGCTTCGAGGTACCAACACTGTATATGCAGGTCTAGAGCTCTAATCTAGCCTAGCCTCACCTAATCTAATGCCAATAAACTCAAATAATGAAGAGCTTTAAGCAATTCTAGAATTATGAACTCTATATGACCTAAGTAACCTTAAAAAATCTAAGACTATGAACTATCTCTAAATAAGCAAATAACAAGAAATCTATTTCAAAGCTATCTATTCAATCTCTTTTTAAATAAAAAAACAAGTAAGTTATTTATGGATTATTTGATCTATTTATCTCTGAGTGAACAAATGAATAAGCAAGTAAGCAACTAATATATCTATCGCTGAATGAACAAGCAAGTAATCAATCACTCTATCAAAATTATCTTTGACAAGTGAACTCTATTCTTAAAGAAACTCACAACTATTTCTATCCTACAAAGAATAAACATTAATTCAAGCAAATCCACAAACCCATAATTAACACTAATTAGAAATTCTAATTCAAATTCGTAACTAAAATAACATTGGAAATACTCTGTATAGAAATCTACAAACTCAAAACTAATTCAAGCAAATCTACAAACTCCTAACCAATACTAATCATGATTCAAATTCATAACTGAGATAACATTGAAAATCAAAACTTGAAATTACAACTAAGGTATCATGGAGAATTACAATGCTAAAAACATGGTTAACAAGTTATGCATACCTACAAAGAGTATTTGAAATTACAATTTAATAAATGAGCTATGTGTTGGGCTTCAGTTTTTTCATATTTACACTACACAAATACATTCATCTTTACACATTCTCCCCGCATTTTGCCAATAATATATCCCTAATCACACCTTATACCTCTATTGTCTCTTGTTATTCATCCTACGTGGTCAATACATAATTTTCTATATTTTTAGTGATTAAAAGATGATTGTATCATGTTTTACTAATGACGGTTGATAAAGTGTAATTTTCATGATCAACATTCCCATACCATTACTGCGGTTCAACATTCTGCACCAATATAGCTATTCCCGCACTTGATATTGTAGCTTGTCATATTGGCGCGCTTCTAGAAGGAAATAGGGAACATGGGGTTTGTCTAGAATGACATTGACATGCTGACACATGAGTCATAATTCAACCAGCTTGCACGTGTGGACCTCCAGCTCAGGGGGAATGATTCTGCAAAAATTAACAAAAATCTCAAACTGCAAAATTGTGCCTCGATTTCCGTGCAGATGGTATCGGATCCAATAATTCTACGATATGGGTTTTGTCTAGAATGTGGAAAATTGAGTATAGTGTGAGCACTTTTTCAAAATTTGTTTTTTTTTGGAAGATATGGGTGGATCTATAACTCAAATCTGCCCAAATTGATGAAAAACTCGTATTTTTGTGATTTCATTCCAAAATTTGTAAAATTGGTTTTAACCAAAATCCGAGTTTGGGGGATTCGGTTCTATCCTTTTTCCTTGTATTTTTATGTATAAATAGAGCCTCATAGGGTTGAGAAGGGGGCCATTAGTTTCATGATTTTTTTGTAAGTAAGAGGTTTGTTCTTGTGAGAAAGCTTTAAGGAGTTAACTACCATGTAAAAACAAAGTTTTTGATCAAAATGGAGAGTTGATTGTTGCTGATCCATTGTGCATCTATTTGACTTGATCTGATTTTCTTCAAGCATGGTTAACCAGTGTGGGAATGGCCCCTCATTCTGGTAACATCCTGCTTCTTTCCTTTGCTTTCTAGATTAGATTGTAAATATGGTGTTTTTGATCTGTGTGTTTTAATCACTGTCCCATTGTTATTTTCATTTTATGATTTAAATATGTTCTCTTACATTAGATTGATAAAAATAAAATCAGAGTTAATTTTTCCTTTGGTTAAGTTGCCTTCATTCACTCATTCTCATTATTATTAAGCAAAGACTATACACAGTTAAGAGCAGAGAATCATTTATATGTGTTAAGTATTATGTATTGTTTCTTTTTATTCATAAAAAAAAAATACAAAACAAATTTCTTCTCTTACCTTCACCAATTGGCTCTTAAACTAGATCATTGATTTATGCTTGACTGATTATAAAGATAGTTCACTTCCATTCCATATGCATTCACCATCAATAAAACACTTAACTACTGGCAATCATTGTGTCCAACCAGATTTGATTTCAGATAAGACCGATTGCAAAGTTAATTCATCCCACTTCACTATTTCCTTGTGTAGATTTATATTCAATTCTCCATTGTCTTCCAATCCTTGTTTCTTTTCATTTGGTGTACTCACTTGAGGAACAATCTCTAAATTTAAAGCTTGATTTCATTTATTGTCTTGATTGCCTTTTTAATCTAGTTTGGTTTTGCATTGTTTTGCTTTTGCTTTGACTTAATTCTTTCATAATTCAAATCTCATTCTATTTCCTGCACTTGGTTTTATTTCCCGTACCTTTGGATTCCTTGCACTTTAATTTCCCATAGCTTCAATCACCAAAGGAAGATTAAAGGCCTAACTCGTGAGACATGGATTTCCCATAATGGGTTTCAACCTAAGGTGCTAGTTTCCTTCCTATCAATTGAATTCATTTTCTGGTTTCTTGTTTCATTTATTACATTGAAGCGTGTTGTTGGATTTGGATTAGGTTAGAGTAGGTTCCAATCCTACATTTCATGTGCCTGCACCTCCAAGTCTACGACTCCTTGGTTGACAATTTAATGTTGGAATTAATAGTGCATATATTTTACCCAACATTTTTGGTGCCGTTGCCGGGGAAGTGCTAAAGGGATTAGAGCATAGGTAGGTTTCTTTTAAATTACACAGCTTGGGGGAGGAGAAACAATAAGACAAGAGGTAAGAATCTATGGGACCACTATTGTGAGTTTCCCCAAAACCTTGACCGTTACTTTCTTGCAAGTGTGTTTACTTTCCTGTAAGTGTGTTTATTTTCCTTCCAGTGTGATTTCCTTTTATGCAAAAGTGTTTCTTTTATGAAAGTTTGATTTCTTTTCATGCAAGTGTGGTGTGTTTTTCAATTATGCAATTAGGTTAATTTCATTCATTCTAAATTTCATTTTTTTTCTTTTAATTATTCCTTTTGGGTGCTGTAAGAACCTCTATACACCAATCCATGTGAAAGACATGGATTAGAAACTAGCAAAGCAATATTCAATGATGCTCGAGAGTTCGTTGAGAAAAGGAGGAAATGTTACTCCAAAAACTTTCTCAAATCCTAACAATAGCTGGGATCTCTGCATCTTAAGAAGAGCAAATCTTGACAACAGTCAAGAACATACATGAACTCCATGATGTGATAGACAACCAAAAGTGCCATGAGCCACATCTAGAAGCTCCCCCGGATCATCCTCGCCAATTTACAGAGGAGATTGGACAACCATGGACTAMATCYGATGGAGAACATATAGTAGAACCCAAGACCAAAGAATTTCCACCATGCCCATTGTCAKATCCTTTATGCATTCAAGAACTCGATCAAGAAGATCTATATGGAATTGCAGAGGAGGACATACATAGTGGTCCAAATGAAGAAGCGAACCAAGAATATCATGACTATATCGAACATTGGTTCCAGGCGACCATCGTATTGAAACAACACCACTCTTTTCTTCAACAACTCTTCACATCATATAATTCGAGACAATTGGTTCCTCATGTTCTGGTATTTATTAAAGTATATTGTTCAAACCTGAATGTGAGTATATCTATAATCCTGTTACATACATGGTTGCATTGGAAGTACACGTATACTTGAAAAGGGTTCCTTTTTTTTATATATAAGGTAGGATAGAGAATAGGTGAATAAATATTTCACATAGTCTGGTGTGCCACCATTTTTAATATGTTTTCAGCTGATAGGTATTTTTCAAAGTTTTCTAAATAAATGAAGCTATGATGATTTGTTGGAGTTTTACAGGTATCCTCTTTTTGGTTGGATTGGGAGAACATCTTCATGACTTATTCAGGGAAGTAATTGCATATATTTTGGTTCTCTTGTTTCGTTAAAACTATCCTTTGTTCTAATCTTTTATTACCTAAAATAGTTTTGGAACAACTGAATCTCTTTTTCTACTACTTAAAATTTGTTTTTCTTTTAAGACCGTTCTTTGAACTTTATTAGTTTTGCTCTACTATTTTTCCGAACAGTTTTCCTTGAATAAATTCATATTTTAGGAAATTATTAATAATGCAAAACTAAAAAGAAAGGAGTTCAGTGATCAAACCCAATACCTCTTGACATAACCGATCATTTTCAGTTCTTTTAGATATTTCTTTTCCCTTCTTTATAACAAAATTTCAGATCATTTATTATAGAAGTAACTCATAGCCCTGACTTTGATTATACTATGGGATTATATAAAGTTAAAAGTCCATATTATGAGACCCATAGGCAGCTAATAAAACTTGATCTTATCTCAAATTTGGTCAATAGAGCATTTTTGTTAAATAGTAGCAGGGGAGTGCATGATGTTTCTACCCATGGGAACACTACTATAATTCTATATGAAGAAGATGACCTTAGGGACTAGAGGTACTTTAGGTTAATCTATAATTGCCTCATATATCACACATTAAGTAAGTTTGACCATGATATGTCTTTGGACTAATCTCAATACACAAGTCTATCTTTCATACGAACAATCTTTTATAGGCAATCTATAAAATATCTTCCAACCTAATACCATCCCATCTTGTAAAAAGGTTTTGAGAGTTGCTCCTCCATTCACCCATGAAAAATCAACCTAATAAATTTTATCTTAAGGGTGAAGTTTGGGACAAGACCCTCTGATGGAAAATAGGTGTAAGAGGCTAACCCGTCGGGATATTAAATAGGTCTGCTGGCAACGGGTACCGGCCTGTGGTATGACTAGGCAAACCCATCAGGGTACTGAACAAGATTTTGGGAAATGGTGCATTCTACCTAGGGGGGAATATTTCTTAGATGTCAAAATTACCCCATTGGAGTACTGAACATACTTGTTGGCAATGGGTTCTGATTTTGATATGCCTAATCTATATTTGTCTGTATGAATGATATACTTGTGTAAATCATTAAGAATAAGCATGCATGGTTGAACTAAAGGTTAAATAGAATCCATCTATTTTCCATTTGTGAATAACCCTAA
>SNQJ01S0065839.1:29837-40455 GCA_010110895.2 Picea sitchensis | reverse complement strand
TGATTCAGATTAGGCAGAGACTAAAGGAAGCACATGATATACATAAAAGTTATGTTGATGCACATAGGACTGACCGAAGTTATAAAGTGGGAGATCAAGTTTTCATTCGTATTAGGCCTAATAAGAGTACCATTCGGTTCGGGAAGGGAACAGAGTTGTCTCCTTGATTTATAGAACCGTTCAAAATCCAAGAGAGAATTGGACCCATTGCCTATCGTCTCGTACCGCCACCCCACTTGCATAAAACTCATAATGTTTTTCATGTATCTGTTCTACGTCATTATGTTGTTGACGAATCTCATAAACTGAATTGGAAGGAATTGCAGGTATTGGACGTGGGAACCCTCACGGTAGAACCATTATGCATATTGGACCGTAGGGTCCGACAACTCAGGAACCGTCCGATAGACCAAGTTAAGGTCCAATGGGACAAGTATAGCCTAGGATCTACTACTTGGGAGGATGTCGAGACATTACGCCGAGATCATACCTCACTTTTTTTACCACCTCGAGAATATGTTTCTCGAAGGTTGGGTGTATGTAATGCCATCTTTTGACTTAGACAACTAGAATTACCTAAGGCCTAATCACCTTTATTTTCTATTCACTGTGAAACTATTAATGATACACTTGAATTTTTAAGACGTATGAACCTATGTGAATGTCAATTCTATGAATGTTTAACGTTATTTGAATGATGATGGATATTATGCAATCTATTATGTGAATGACAATTCTATGAATGTTTAACGTTATTTGAATGATGATGGATACAATGCAATCTATTATGTGAATGTTAATTCTATGAATGGTTAACGTTATTTGAATTATGGGGATATTATGCGATCTATTTCTAGCTTGAAAATTTTGACATTTAAAGTTGTTGGTACGTGGATACCAAATTGAGATTATGGTTGAATGCATTTACATCATGATAATGCATAGATATGTATGAGTTTGTGTTATAGACTAATCTGCAGGTGAATGGGCTATGAAATAACCAAAGGATAATGATAATAAAAGTTGATGTCGTGAACACCGACCGAGAAACAATATGGTATGAATCTTTGTATGTGAAATTATGTTGGTTCAAATGCATTTCTATGATATATGGACCAGTGCAGGTTTTTAGGTGGTGAGGTTGCCTAAAACTAAATATACGATGACAAAATTCACAGCAACACAGTGCCACTGTATGTTCCATGGTAGGGTGTGGACCCTAGTCTTATTAGGAGCGGTGGAGGCATTTCCCACTATGTATCCTCTAAAACCTGGAGTCATGGGAGGACGGTGTTAGCTCACGCTCCCCTAGATGTGTGATGATGACTGTCAGTTGCTTGCTGGGGAAGCTTGGTCAAGAGAGTTGACACTTCCGCTTACGGGTTCTATTTGGAGTTAGATCAATATAGTTGATGCGACGAGATAGTCCAATAGAGGAAGGATAGGGATGGAAGATGGAAGTAAGTTAGGGAGGAAGGATGAATAGAAATAGTTGAGAGTGTGTGGGTATTTTTCCTTATAGTAGAATTTATTGTTTTCCCCCTTTTTGAAAACAAAATATGTATATATGTATATTCATAATTGCTTAACTGAACTACAATTATCTAAATGAACGTTGTTGTGCTAAATTGTTATAATTGAGGGATTTTGCAAACATTTTAATTGGTTTACTATCGTTTATGAAATGAATGATCTTGTTGATTGGATTGGATTGGACGCATACAAGAATTACTATAGGTGTGATAATTATTGTCATTAGTACATGCACGAGCCTTGTATGTGCTAACTACACATGCATTCATTGCACATGTACATTGTATGTATAAGTTTTTTTTGTTTACTGATAATGTTGTTTATTTGATGTGGATGTATGAACCATGTGTCATTACCCTTGTATTGTAAATTAATCTAACTTCGGGACGAAGTTTCTTGAAGGGTGGGTGTATCTAACAACCCTAATTAACTATGTAATTATCATGAATGATAAATATTAATTTAATTAATTATTAAAATAAATTTATAGAGACTTTATTATAATATTATTAAAATTGGTAGTTGAAGTAATTAATGGGAGGGATAAGGCGGTTGAGGAATTAATGGGGGATAAGGTGGTTGGAGAAATGGAAGGAGGGAGTGGGATTCGAGAGAGGAGGATAAGGGAGAGGGGAGAACTTGGGGAAGGGGGGTCTTTTGTTTTTGGAGGGTAAGAAAATTTGGGGGAAGGAGGAGGAAGAAAGGAAAGAAGGAGTTGGAGTGAACATTTTGGCTTGAGGACTCTCACAGGGACACAATTGTTGTTGGGAATTTTGGGCTCGGGGGCTAGGAAACCGCAAGGATTCCTGGAGCTAGGGAGCCTGAGAGGTTGTTCCTAGTTGGCTGGGAGGTAAATACTCAGTTTGGGCAGGATCAACATCATCAACCAGGAAAGGACTAAAACAACTAAGCTTCAGATTGAGGTAAATACCTTATGCATTTTCTGCTTGTTGTTATCATTATATTGTTGTTAATTATTGTGTTGTTAGTATGTTGTTAGTATGTTGCCAAACTGTCAATTATTATGTTGGAATTATTATGTTGGTAGAAAAATATCAAGAAAGAAGATTATAAACAAAGTAGCAGTAATTAAAGAAGTAGATTAGAAAGTATTTATGTATTTGTATTTATTTTTATGAGGCTCCATAATTTCATGCCTTACATCATGCCATGGGATTCATAGAGAGAATACAATTCTAGGAACACCACAAGAAAATGGTGTGTCAAAAAGGATGAACGGGACAACCATGGAACATGCAAGGAGTATGACATTGCATGCAGGGTTGCCCTTATAGTTTTGGGAAAATGTTGTAAATATTGTTGTTTACTTAATAAACAYAAGGCCTTCAAGCTCCTTGGATGGTGTCATTCCAKAAGAGGCATGGACAGGTAAAAAGGTAAACTACTCATTTCTGAAGACTTTTGGTTGTGAAGCATTTGTCCATATTGATAAAGAAAATAGAACAAAGCTTGAGGCAAAATCCAAGAAGTGTACCTTTATTGGATATGGTGTTATTGATTTTTGTTATTGCTTATGGGATTGTGAAAATCACAAAATCATTAGGAGTATAGATGTGGTATTCAATGAAAAGGTCATATACAAAGATCAATTGCAAGGAAAGAAACAAGAAAAGGAAAACACATAATACACAGTGCTTGATGAAATAAAAGAAAATTAAATTCCAAAGGTACTAGAAAAACAAAATGTACAACAATGGGAATAACAAGTGCCTCAAACTCCTGCAAGTGTTGTTAGAATATCTACTAGGTTAAGTAGACCCCCTGAGCGATACTCTCCTTCATTGTATTATTTATAGTTGACTAATTATGGTGAACCAGAAAGTTATGAAGAGGCAATGCAGGTAGACACTAAAAAGAAGTGGGAGCAAGGCATGAAAGAGGAAATTGACTCCTTGGTAAATAACCGGACCTGGGACTTGGTTCAGTTGCCTACAGGAAAAAGAGCATTGTAGAATAAAAGGGTTTACAGGTTGAAGGAAGAAGATGGAGGGAAGATGTGGAACAAGGTCAGACTTGTTGTAAATGGGTTTGCACAGAAGAAAGGTATGTATTTTGATGAAATATTGTCTCATGTTGTTAAACTGACTTCAATTAGGACTATTTTAAGTCTTGTGGTAGTATAAGATTTGCATATTGAACAGTTAAATGTAAAACTAGCTTTTCTCCATGGGGATTTGGAGGAAGAGATTTATATGTAGTAGCCACATGGATATGAAGTCAAAGGGAAGGATAATTTGGTATGCAGGTTGAAGAAGAGCTTGTATGGCCTAAAGCAAGCTCCAAGGCAATGGTATTTGAAGTTTGACGGGTTTATGACAGAACAAGGTTATAGTAGATGTCATTCTGATCACTATGTTTATTTTAAGAGAAATGAAAATGGAAGGTATATTATCTTGCTATTGTATGTAGATGACATGCTTGTTGCAGCGTCTAACATGCATGATATAAATGTGCTCAAAATTAAATTAGCTAATTCATTTGTGATGAAGGATTTGGGTGCTGCAAATAAAATCCTTGGTATGAGAATAACAAGAGACACGAAAAATAGCAAATTGTTATTGTCTCAGGGTGAGTACAAAGAGAAGGTGTTGGAGATGTTTATAATGCAGAATGCAAAACCAGTTAGTACACCTTTGGCCATCCATTTCAAATTAACCAAGGAAATGTGTCCCAAGACATGGGAGCAGATAGAATACATGTCTAGGGTCCCTTATTCATCAGCAATTGGCAACTTGATGTATGAGATGGTGTGCACAATACCAAATATTGCACATGCAATGGGATTTGTGAGCATGTATATGAACAATCCAAGTAAAGAACATTGGGAGGCAGTAAAGTGGATTCTCAAGTATTTGAGAGGTACCATTATGTTTTGGAGGT
Organism: Picea sitchensis; assembly: GCA_010110895.2. Taxonomy (NCBI): domain Eukaryota; kingdom Viridiplantae; phylum Streptophyta; class Pinopsida; order Pinales; family Pinaceae; genus Picea; species Picea sitchensis. The sequence goes on along the minus strand of SNQJ01S0065839.1, from coordinate 36,021 downwards.
TCAAACATTGTTCTACAATGTTGATTCAAATATGGCAGGTGATAAATATAGCAGGAGGAGCACCATAGGGTATATTTTTACTATAGGTGGAACAACAGTAAGTTGGATTTTGAAATTGCAAAAGGTTGTTGCACTTGCAACAACGCAAGTAGAGTATGTTGTTGCTACAAAGGCTAGTAAAGAGATGATTTGGTTATAGAGGTTTATGGAAAAATTAGGAAAGCAGTAGGAGAATAACATGGTGTACTGTAATAGCCATAGTGCCATTCATATTGCAAAGAATTCAACATTCCATTCGAATACTAAACATATACAACTCAGGTACCATTTCATACGATCCGTTTTGGAAGATGGACAATTAAAGTTGGAAAAGATACATACTAGCCAGAATCCTACATACATGTTAACAAAGGTAGTAACCAAGGAGAAATCGAGTTCATGCTCAGTTTTAGTTGGCCTTCAAGCATGAAGGTGAAGATGAGAAATTTGTCAGGTCCAAGGTGGATCATAGTCCAACAGGTACATCAGTAGTGGAGTTGTTGTGATCAATCTCCAAGTGGGAGATTGTTGGTTGTGGAGCCTTATTATCTTCTTGATTTAGAAGTCTTGTTTTAGCCATGTTTGGATCCTAATTCCTAACAGGGGATTTCCCCCCCACATATGTCTCCAGGGGGGGGATTTATGGAGCCCTGACTGATGGGGGTTCAAGGGCATCACCCCCGAAGAGAATTTTTTGGGAAAAATGCCTTGTAAAATATTGTAGTTCACAGTCAATATGAACCGTTCATCAATAGGATGCAAATCTGATGGTAGAAGTTATGTCAGGGTTTTTTTTCCCTATAAGGCAACCCTCTTTTATGTATGAGGGAATTGTATTGTGGATTTGTATGTGAGTAAATATTGTATTCTGAGAGATGAGACTATGAGAAAATAAGAGGAAGTTACAGCGAGTGTGTTGTAGGTTGTATTCCTTCAATTGTTGGATAATAATAAAGGAAGGGCTGGCAATTTCTCTAGTGGACGTAGCCCATATTGGGTGAACCATGTATATTTGTGTCTCTATTGTATTGTGTATCTTATGTGTTTTATTTTTTCATCTATTTTATATTATTTCCCTATGATCCTCTTTTTTCTAACAACTAGGGCTCCAGTGTTTCCTTGCATAAAGGCATTGGAGTGGATTATCAACCATACCGATAGCAAGAAGTGTTTAGACAATGATGAGTAGGGACAATTTGTGGGGACATGTATTCCCTTGGAGATCAATAAATATTATAAGTTATTAGAACTGGAAGTGTTACTCAACATTGATTTTGTAACAAAGTTTCATAACCAACATGATATATGCAAAATCCTAGCTAGTTGGTGGAAAGAAGACAATAAATATTTCAATCGGTCCCTAGGGTGGTAAAGTGTGAAAGGTTCAAGAGAACCCTACATGTACATCATTGTTATGATATATTGATTATATGGTGAGAAAGACTACTCATGGTTTACTGAGACATGGGTGCAATTGTCTCACACAGTGGCCACCACTAGAAAGATGTTCAATTGGGGAGCTACTATCACCAAGCAGCTCAGTAGAAAAATTGAGAAAGCTCAAAAACCTAAGCCAAGTGTGGTTCCTCCATTTTACATGGCTTCTTATTTGTTGGACTCAATATGTGCTTGAAATGTTTTTGCTAAGATGAACCAAAGTTGACACGTTTCAAAAGCCCTTGTTCATGTTTACTTCAACATGTTATGGGAAAACAAATACAAAAGATCTTATGCCATTATCTGCAACTTGTTATTAGTTGCCTATATACTATTTTTTTCCAATAGTGTATGAGGTTATCCAAGAAAGCAAAGAAAATTCTTCCACACATTGGTAATTGGTAAATAGAAGAAAAATACACATATCTCAGGATTTTCAAAGTTGTTGGTTCCCCTCACCTTCTACCTGCATATGTCAGTGATAAGCTAGTTCTCGGGGAAATATGTTATCAAACTATTCTTCAAGGCTTTAATGCCTCTTCGATGAAGGATTAGAAGATGGATTTTATTCCCTATGGTTTTCAGCTCGGATATTATTTTCTTAAGGATGCCACATAGGCCAAGCATGAGGGTTTAATGCATCTAGAATATAGGTTTGACACCGGTAGGTATAGAACACACGACCCCAAATGTTTGGTGCTCAAACAAGCTGAGAAGGTTGCCTACAACTAACCATATGCTCATGAAAAATGGCAAGAAGATTTTTTCATTGAGAATGACAGAACTTGGCCCTTGTTTTGGAGAGGAAGGCCACTCTTGGTCTCACAATTTTCAAAACTTTATCTCTAGATGAACAAATGGAGGTAATAACCCAAGGAGCCACAACCAATAGGGAAGTAAAAGAAGGAAGAAGAGTTGAAGAGATCTCATTGAAAGAAGAAGTAGAGCATCAGGCCATCCAAGAAGAACAAAGCAGATTACTCCAAGAACAAGAGCTTCATCGCAAGACCGAAGAACAATTTCAAAGGAAGCGTGAAGAGGATGTTGCTCAAGAAGAGCTCAATAGAAAAAGAAGAGAGGAAAAAGTGGGCTAGAGAAGAAAAGACTTGGAGGAATAGTGAATGAAAGAGAGGGAAGAAAATACCAAGCAAGATTTGGAAGAGCAAAACAAGGCAACACAAGAATCATTGAGAAAACGAGAAGAAGAAAAGAAAAAGAAGGAACAAGAGGAAGAAAAKAAGAAGAAGGAATAGGATGAATCACAATAGCCTAGTGAGCAACCAACAAAATCCCATCCTATTGAGACCGCTCCTCAAGACATAATTGGTGTGACTCAAGAAGAAGAGTAGGAAGTGGTGAAGATAAAGGTTCCCATAGAGAATGAAGTTGATCGTGGCACTAAAAACCAAGCCCAAGAACCTTCTCAAACTCAAACCACTAAGAAATCTGATGGAGGTGGTACAATTCAAGAAGTTGACTAGAAGAGGGAAGTTATGTTAGAAGTAGTCAATGAAACTCAAGTACCCATTCCAACCTGGGTTGAGAAAACTATTGCACCTTCAATGACATAGGAACTTGGTGAGGGTTAGAAGAAAACAAATCCACTGGCATTAGCATAAGATGAAGCATTAGGCAAGGCCCAGGTAATGGGCAAAGGTAAAGAACCAGTTGTGGAGAAGGCATAGGCAATGGACAAAGGAAAAGAACCTACTATGGAGCATTTTCATACCCCAAGCAGCTTGGAGAATGTGTTGTCTCGGGGGGATCAACCAATTCTCAAGCCAATGAATGAGGTGGCCAACATAGATCCCATTCCCTATGATCGCAAAAGGCAATCCATTGTTAAGAGGACACAGAGAAAATGAGAAATCAATGTAGACAATGTTGTTTTGTGTACATCAAAGTAAACATTGTTCGATGCTAAAAGAGCTAATTTAAGTGAGTTGTTGAATGTTGGAGGAGCCATCTCGCATACAACTATTGATAGGGCTAGAACAAAGGAAATAGAATTCAAGGGTATGCAAAAGGAATTATAATCACTCAAACATCAAGTACATTATTACAAGGAAGCCATGGAGGTGGTATCCAATTTTAAGGGAGATCTTTTAGAAGAGCATGCCAAGTATAAGTTAGTAAGAGACACATTTTTACAGATGGTAGCAATTTATCAAGAACAAACATTAATGTTCTTTGTAGCACATAAAGAAGTTCTTAAATGGAGTGAGAAAGGAGCCAAGGCCACAGATCATATTGATGTATCAAAGAGATCCAGAAATCCTAATGCAAGGAAGACCATGGCATACAAATTATCTCTAATGATAGCATATCTAGGATGTAAGGAGATACTAAATACTGGGTGAATTTAGTTGTTGATTTGAATATTTGAATGGAGGATAAATGGTCAACCTACTACAAATCTTGGGAAAAGATCAATCGAACAATAACTAATATTCAGTTGTTGAGTTCGGGGGTCACCATAGGATTTTTAGGGGTTTGAAGAAGTCATGTTAGAATTCCAAAACATTGCCTCGAAACATGAAGACAACATCAAAGGTATATCTGTAGTAGAGGGCAACCCCTTGCATAAGTTTTTGGTCACTGAATTTTGGACAACCGATGGACTAGAGCGGTTGATTCTAAAAATAGAGAAGTACATTCAACACTTCAAAGAAGGTAAGGAAACCCAAAGTTTTCCAATGGATCAACACATGTTTCCTTACATGCATGTCTATGACAAACTATTCACACAATGGATCACCTATGATGGTGAGCATGCAACTACCGAGTCACCTAGTCTGCATGAGTCATCTTGACGTGCAAATTTTGTTTAAGATATTTCAATTTTACTATTTTTAGTCTTAAAGTTCAGTAAATATAGACATCAACCTCTGGCATAAGGGTTGACAAATAGTAGAAGAAATTATGAATTATTGTGGCTGAGAACTATTTTGAAGCATAATTCAAAAGCTCTATATGATCTAAGGCAGTTTTACAAAATTCCTGTGTTATTTTCCTTGTATTGTGGATTATTCTTCAAGCAACTTAATATGTCAGGTGTTTCTAGAAAGAATTTCGAATGCAATTAATATTACTCTTTATGTTTGAATGAATCTCTAGAATATTTAGTGAATGGTTATTGGTATCAGTGGTTGAGATGTTATAGAATTGTTTTTGTATGTCTCATGTTTAATTCCATTTCCTTATGTTGCTTAAGGTTGTTCCGCCCTGAATCTTATGTAACCTGTAAGCTTCGAAGATAATTATTTATTTAGGAGTCTATAGCCTTGTTGTGGCCACAACACCCCCCATAATTTTTTTGAAATTATTATGGGTCCATCTATATAAATTTTGTTGATATCACTTTCTAAAATGTTTTGGTTTGGTTTCTTTTGAGATATTTTAATTTTGATTTGATTTTAGTTTTGATATATTCATTGCTTTCGTTTTGTTGCCAGCATTCCAATGGTTCAAGTTTCTCCTTATTCCGACTTACAGTTTGAAAGATATCCTTGGTTAAAAGTTTGGTCAATTTTCACAGTCTCGACATAAAATTTATAATTTTTTATGTTTTCTATAAATTGTAAACAAAATTAATGTTATATGTAAATAAGTTTTTATTTAATTTTTATTAATTAATTATTAGTTAATAAGGTTTAAATCGTTGTTTTTTTTTTTTTTAAATTGTAAATACAATTTGTGTGTGTGTGTATTTAAGATGAATAAAATTGTCCATAATTTTTTATAAACAAAACATAATTAAATTAGTTTTCATGACTCAACTTTGACAAGTGACATCTTGAGTTTTACTCAATGAAATGAGGCAAATAAGCACACGTTGGAAAGCTATTTGCATGGAGAACAATATGGCAACAATAATTCAAGCAAATTTGGAGATTTACTATCGCAAAAAATCAGCAAAAGTGAAAGCTACTAATTTGCAACTAAAATTAGATTTCTGAACTAATTTAGAAGATTTTATTTAGTCAAAAATATTTTTTTGTTGCTTATTCATTTCCAAATTGTTTCATTGTTAATTTTATCTCCACAGGAAAGCATGAATTATTATTTGATGTAGGAGCATCCCTCACGACAAGCAAAACCAACGTGGAAGCAGAAGCCAGCTGGAAGACGTCCAGCGCAATTTTTTTTTGAATTTTTAAATTTTCCCTTGAAGTTGATGTGCTGAATATAAATGAGATCATTTAATTTAGGCACCTTGGTAAAAATGTACTCAGACCTCGAGCCATACGCTCTCGTCTGAAATAGACAGAGGCATTTATAGTAGTAGTTGCAGGTAGATGGAATTGAATTCTTAGATTAGATAGTTCTTGAAGGAAGAGGGAAAACCAAATATAGACACCCTCATTTGTACTATTGTAATATTAGAATAAGCAGCAACAGGAGCAAGAGGAGTCTAGAGCACAAGAGAATAGCAAAGAATTGTAGAAGAACACCCATGTACAGATATTGAATTAATAGAAGAAGTTGATTCAGATTCATGGTTGTTGTGTTGTTCTCTGTATATGTGTGTGGAATGCTCTACTTATGAGAATTACTTCCTGCTTTGCATTTGTTATTATGTTGTGTGTATGGTTCCATGTGTTAAGATCGAAGTCTGAGAGGAAGTGAGGTGAGTTACGATTGTTTCTCCTTTGAGCAAGGACTCCTGCAAGGAGTGCAGTTGAGTCGTTCGCAAGGAGTGCGTTGA
>SNQJ01S0065839.1:13431-23910 GCA_010110895.2 Picea sitchensis | reverse complement strand
AATTGTAGAAGAACACCCATGTATAGATCTTGAATTAATAGAAGAATTTGATTCAGATTCATGGCTGTTGTGTTGTTCTCTGTATATGTGTGTGGAATGCTCTACTTATGAGAATTACTTCCTGTTATGCATTTGTTATTATGTTGTGTGTATGGTTCCATGTGTTAAGATCGAAGTCTGAGGGGAAGTGAGGTGAGTTACGATTGTTTCTCCTTTGAGCAAGGATTCTTGCAAGGAGTGCAGTTGAGTCGTCCGCAAGGAGTGCAGTTGAGTCGTCTGCAAGGAGTGCGTTGACAGAAGGCTCGGGAGTTAAACTCTTGTTCTCTAAGCCCTCATAAGTGAAAGTGGGTTGCTAAAGCCGTGCAAGGAGTGCGCAGGCTAAGGAGAATCTCAGTCGTGAAACTAAGCAAAAGTATTAAAGGACTGCTGTTGCAAAGTAGTGCACAGAGTCGAAAGGGTTCAACACTTTNGAGTACGCGCAAGTTCCTCTGAAGAATCAGAGTGGAAAAGCTCAGGAGGTATAGCACCTTCGTGATATCATAAGAGGGAAGCATCGCAGGTTGGCGAGCAAGGAACACTTAGTCATTCTCAAGGAGTCGTCGAAGGAAGAATGGACGGTTGAGACTCTCTAAGGAGATCTCACGAAGTTCTGAGGACCGTCAGATCTTGCAAAGGTGCAAGGGGGTTACGGTTGTTTTTGTCCATTTCGTGGGCTATACAAAGAAGGAACGGACAGTCGGAAATCTCTGAGGAGATCTCGCGAAGTTCCGAAGACCGTTAGATCTTGCAGAGTTGCAGGGAGGTTATGGAGCGAAGGCACGAGTAGTCGAAGCTCAGGAGGGGGTAGAGCCGTCGATTAAGATCGCGAGGGCCGTTAGATCTATCCGAAATATCGAGTATCGAGAGTTCGTGAGTTGAAACTCCAGATTTGCGCAACGGAAGTCGCGAGGTGGCGAGACGCGATATCCCGGCGACTACGTCAGCAGTGGGGCCACAAGAAATAGTGGAGGACAGGTGGCACGGGTTGTCGGAGCTTTAGAAACGAGATAGTGGATCTTGACGTCTCGCGTCTCGGAAGTTGAAGGACCAATTATTTAAGCTCGCGATTAGCGAGGTCGCGAGGAAGCGAGATCGGGATTTCGGTGCCTCGGACCTCGGAAGTTGGAGAACCGGGTTCTTGGTGTCGAGAGTAGCGAAGTCGCGATAAGGCAAAGTCCCAATAGCGGAGAGAGAAAATCAGCGTTGACTGATATCTCGGGTCTCGTGGATTCGAGAACCCAGAATTCAATTTTGAACTCGCGAAGTCGTGAAGTTCCGATTCTCTGAGTGCAGAAGGGGAGGATCGCGTGGAGAGTTGTTGTGGGTATTAAGAGATTCCGATAAGGGATTTGAAGAGCATTCCAGCTCTTTGGGCCGAGGGGAAAGAAGGTCCTGTGGGAGCAGACGTGCCCCGGGAAGGTGCACCCTGCGTCATTATTCTATTTTGGTAATTTGTTTTGACAGATTGGAAATTGCAGCCATCTTCAGGAGGTGATCGTGCATAGTGGTTTCCAGATAATCAGAGAAGAATCTCTCCAAACGGTAGAAAACCCACTTCAAAAATGGGTCGATTTACCTTCACCCCAAACAAATTTCCTTATAAAATGAATACTTTGGGATAAATATTATCAGGAAGGAGGCAAAATTTCCCATATTTGTTGTTACGACCAGCTCACAAGAAACAATTTTGTAGGTCAATTTTCGAGCGATAAGTGAGAAACATCTTCAAACGATTGAAAACCCACTTCATAAATGGGTCGCTTTACCTTCACCCCAAATCGTTTCCTAAAAAAAAAAAAAATTTGGGATAAATCAAGATTGGAGTGGCACAAATGTTTCTTAGATTAGAAATCGCGTCACTTTTTAGGAGGCGATTTTTCAAATCGATTTTTGAGCAAACCGAGATGAATTTCGCCAAACGGTTGAAAACCCATGTGGAGAATGGGCCAATTTACTTCTAATTGAGTAGTTTTGCAAACAAATAGACATTTGTGAAGATATTATTACTTTTCTTAAGGTTTTTTTTTCCATAATTATGCCTTTTGGCCGTTTTGAATTCTGTAGCTGATTCATAATTATGTAGCTAATAGTGGGATTCAACACGAGTTGAGAAATTATAAAGGGTCTCATAATATTCTTGTAAAGGGGATGGAGAATATGGAGAGAATTGTTGCAAGAGTAGAGACTCATTGCACTGTTGTAATGAGTATTCATCTTGTAGAGGATGAGCCATCTATTGGATCAACAATGGAAGAACTTCTTATTTTGTATCCATTATTGAGCACTATTGTTGATTTTGAAGACATAATAAAGAGTTTATTTAGTTCTTGTTTTTTTTCTTTATTTATATGAGTATGTTTCTTTATTCAAGCACTATTGTTAGTTTAAATAATTCATGCTTATTTAAAACATTGTCAAGCTAACTTGCAGGTTTTAGCAGAGATAAATTAAGGACCGAATCTTGCATTTAAGTAAGTTTTTATACATTAAGTTGATGGCTATCCACCAGCTTAATGTCATATTCGTTTTGTTTTATTCTTGTTATGCTAAAGAACTATTTTTGTAGTCTAACATGATCTATATTGGCTTAGATACAATCTTCGATTGAATTTAGATATATGTAAAAATAGGAATTTGATAATTACTTATCAAGCAATTATTTTTGCATATTTGTTGCAACAAGTAAAAAGATCTTAGAACTAATTCTCCGATCTGTTAATTCTATTTTGTTCTAAATTCAAAGTTGGTCCATATTTCATTATCTTGCTCATGGTTGAGAAGAGATCTATATCTTTTCCTAATCATGATAAAATATATTTATTTTGTTGTTTACATTTTAGATAGAATAACATTTACATTTGCATTTAGAAATCATTTGTAGAAGTCTCCTTCTGTAGGAGCAAACCCAAGCGTGGCTTTGTTGAGCCCTTGTTTCAGCAGAGGATTCCCTTCTTCAAGTAAATGCAAGAAGGTAATTCCTTCTCTTTTGTCTACCGATAAAAGCAGGTAATAAGATACATTAGCAGATAGAAGGCCATTATATATCTTTGTACATATAGATTAGTTTATATTAGATTAGCATTTAGATTAGGATAGTTTTAGATAAGGGTAACTGGACCCATTAAACCCAGTCAGAATCACCATCCCAAACGAATAAGGGCCTAATTGGGGCTCTGACCTGGTGATCTCCTTATAATGTTGAACATGATCAGTTTTGGCCATCGACAAGCCTTAGATAGGTTTTATTGGCCGTGGTTACAGATTATCCTTTAGCACATGTTTCTCTCAATTATTGGATAAATTTCTCTCTACACTCAAAAGAATCGTAAAAAAAACAAAACACATAAAAGAAAAAATTAAATAAACTATTAAGGTCTGTTGTAATCTAGGGAATTGTTTGCATAAGTTACGAGTAGTCGTTCACACAAAGCAATACTAATATACAAGCACACACATAGACAAGAGATAAAAGAGTACACAAAGTAATGGAGAGACTAACAATATGCACTTTATTATGTATCACAATAGTCTTAGCCTCCTCTATTATATATTCATATATTTGTACTTGCTCATTCAGTTACAAGGCAGTTGCAACTTCCTAACTGCCTTGGTTGGTCGACCCAACTAGGTGGTCAACTGACTTACATATTTGACTTGACAGTCAATCGACTTGCATATTCAACTGTCGGGTCTAGAAGACATAGAGAATATATTGAATCATTTGTTCAGATCTTCTATGGTTTCTTGTTGAATTTCCAGGTCTTTTGTTGTAGATGATGTTAGATTTGTTTGCTCAACTATCTGCTCTGGCTGGTCGACCAACTCTTCTGGTATAGTCTCGGGCCAACGATAGAGATGTACTTTTGGATCCAATGTTTTGACGCCTTTACCTAGTCGTGATGTATCTGCTTCTTCAAATTCTATTTCTAGTGTCAATGAATGACGACTAGTAATCATAAAATTAGACTCTAATATACTTGGACTAAAAAATGGAATCTCGGTTGAAGAGGGGAGGTGGAGGCTGATCGCTATCATGGTGCCAGTTGTTGTAGCAAATGCTCAAAAACAAATTGATAGATATGAGGCATCAATCTATGCAAGTATTAGGCAAAGGTGTGCCATTCGTCAATTGAATACTATGCCTAGACTCCAAGTGACTTCATCTGTGTCGGGTACCCCAGTTTGTCGGTGATGGAGGTGTTTTGTACCGTAGTCAATTCAGGATTAAAAAATTTCTCAGCGTGTTGTATTTTTTTGATAACCTAGTCGAGATGTTTCACAACATTCTCAGTTTCTAATTGGGCTTTCTTACCTTCTTTGAACCACTAACACTCTTGTTGTGTAAGTTCTATTTCGATGTGCTCCTGCTTCACCTTCATGTTCTCCTCCGCCAATTGTTGATTTTTTGTTGTACTTGTAGGTTATACTTGACTAGTTGTTCAACCACTGTTTTGATAGAGTCAAATCGGTCGAGCTTCTCAGTTGATGGCTCCATATTGAGTTTTTCTCATGCCAGGTCAATGCAATTTTTCCATATGTTTTGTTCCTTGTCTTTTCTTGCTATCAACTTATCTCCATCCTTCAATGCCCACATCCATCGTGCTACTGATTATTTTTCTACTTCATTACATAGGTCGAAGATTTGAGTGTCATTTGCCAAGGTGGGATCAAATATAATATATGTTGTGGGTTCAGATGTTTCGCCGGGCCTGAAAGATGTGAAAGATGTGATAGAGGATGTGGTTTCTTTCTTGTGGATCATCTTCTTCTTATTTTTTGTTCTTTCTCTTTGAATTTGATGGTTGTAGCGACAGATCAATTGTCTTTTATGATTCTTCTCGGGATTCTTCTCAGGACTCTTCTCAGGATTCTTCTTAGGACTCTTCTCTGGATTCTTCTTATGACTCTTCTCAAGTTCTTGTGCAAGTGGTTGCTTTCTAGCTGACTTCTCTGGGAGAGGAGTTGACTTACCCATTTTCCCTTGGTCAATTGTGATTTTACCCTTGTCACGCACACTAGAATTCTCTATTGTATCATGTGCACCCTAATCATTTTGTTGGGTTTTCTCTATTTGTTGTTGTTGAGTTTCCACTCTACTAGTCGGTTGAGAGTCACCTGGTTCATTCGACTGCAATTGCATTGGCTTTGTGTAATCATGTGGGGCCTATCAAATTTTTCCCATGTATAGTTGATGCATGTCCCCTTGGCATTCCATATTCTCTTGCTCCTAGATTTTTTGTCGATGTGGGTTGACTCAACAACGTGGCTCGACTACTCATGGTCTGTTATGTCGGTGTGGGTCAACTAATTAGCGTGGGTTGATTGTTCTTGTTGTTTCCCATTGACATGAGTCAAATTCTCATGTTCTTCTTCATCAGCTTGGTCCAACAATGTTTCTTTAGAAGAAACTTGAAATCAAGTCTTCTTTTTCTTGTTTTGTTGTGTTGGTGGGTCTTTGACTAGCCATTTTTCTTCAATGCTATTGGCAGGCTCAATGGATGGGGATTCCCATGTGAGGTCGATTTGTTGTTGCTTTGTTCTTTGTTTCTTTGGTATATGATTAAAGGACTGGGTTGTGCGAGTCGTCCAGGGTCAGGAGGATGAGTTAGACCAGTACTTGTATCCTACTACTCTTCTAAACTTTGTTTATTCTATTGCGTGGTCTCTATATGCTTTTCTAGGGTTACCTTCATTTTTGCTTCTCTAGCATGACTCTCTTTAATTGTGGTCATTGCTTCATTGTACATAGGCCCCACACTTGATTTTAATATTTGTCGAGTTTTAGTCGCCTCTTATTGAGTTACATTTTCCTTCTGTTCAACTTGTTGAAGTATTCTTCGAGCAAACTTGTTGAAGTTTTCTTTCATTGCTAGGTCATTAAATTCGATCGACTTGTTGGACTGAAGAAGTCCCTACCAATCAATGTCAAGTGGTTTTGTAGCTGGGTTAACTAGTTGAGGTGCCTCCATTATTGGTTGCTTCCTTTTTTTCGGGGTTGTCTTGACAAGGGAACCTGCTGGATTGTCCAAGTTATCGATAAAAAAGAATGGTATAAAGTTCAACCTCTTTTTCTTCTTCCATCTCAACATCTATAAGTGGCATTATGATTGGTGGATCTTCCTCAAGGATCGTTGTTGGGATTATAAACTAGGTATCTATTTGTCTTTCTAATTCCTCAAATATTTGTAGTCGAGTTGCCTGGTATATTAGATCTTTTGGAGTTGGTGTTTGGTCGTCCCCACAACATAACTTGGTTGAGTCAATGCACGAATGTGGCATGGGTTGGGTAATGCTCGACGAACAAATTGCTCGATGCACCATCTGTGGAAAACATTCTTGAGATTGTGGACCTAATTTTTGAACATCATGTTGGTCAGGAGGGAATCTGATGAGCCCGTTGTTCCTAGTGCAAAAAATTGATAATTGTTGATGGTAGTACTCTTTTTCTCGTGAAGACAACCTTGCCAACTAGACTGACTTGGCTCATAGCTAGCCAAATTAAAAAAGAGGGGAGTCTGATGCATTTCCCCTATTCTTGGCATTCCTTGCAATTGCTTTTGATGATAGTCGCCAGGTGCTCAGACCAGTTGAACATGTCACCACTTTCTTGAATGCATCCTATAACCTCCATCATTATGAGCTTGACATATGATGCTCAACTTGTGGCAGTAAAACAAAGTGAGACAATGATGCAAGCCCATTTAGTAAGTCGGTCTTTAACTTGATTTATAAGCAAGCTCTTTGAAATCCTTGTCAATTTCAACCCCATGAGTTGTTGTATCTAATAAGTTGGGTTGAGTGTTTTGGGCACTGGATCTCCTCCACGAGGCAGGTCAATGATTCTATAGATCAAGCCGCCTATGATTTCAACTAGGTTGTCAACCCATAAGTGGCCTCCATGGTAATGATTGATGATAAATTTTGTCGCATCTTCTTTCTAACCCCCAATATCTACAATCTGGTGGGCGCCCAAGTAATGATGAATTTGAGCACAGTTGAGTAGTTGAATTTCTTCTTTCCACAAGCCAGCGTCCATGCCCCATGCTATGAAATTTTGCCAATGTTTGTCGCACGAGATTTCCTCCATCCTTGCTTGTTGGATGTTATGCATTCTTAATTCTAGTTCAGTCATGATTGCCTTGTCAAATATTTGTTTGGTGTGGGGCTCTACCATGGTTTCTTGTATTTGTCCCCTCATTCTTGACATGCTTGCAGGATTTTCATGGTTGACTATGTTCGTCAGATTTAGAATTACAACAGTTAGGCGATCAATTTCAAGAGTTTCAGTTTGGTTGCTTTATCGCTCAAAAATAAACAACAAAGTAACAAAGTCATATGAATCATCAATATTTATAGGCACGATTACTCAAGGCATATTAAATTCAACCATGAGAAATAGTGATTTGTGTGTTTCATCATTTATGGCAAGCGTTATGTAGCTCTGAACTTACAACACAACACTAATATGATAGAATTTAATGTGATGCCTTGTCATTTTTGATGTAATAAGTGGTTAATGAATATACATGAATATCTTTATTCAATACCATTTTAGTTTCATTAATATAATTTCAATATTATATCACATCAATAATAATTAAATAAGAACTTTCTATTAATAGTAAATTTTGCTAACGTTAATTTTTTAAATCATCTTTACAAGTTTCATAAATAATCTAAATATCTCATCTACTATGAAGTGATATTTAGTTGATATTCAACCATTTTTTCAAGAACTTTAATCATTTAACAAAAAATAATAATATAAATAATATTTAAAATAAAAAACATTTTTAAGTAACATTTAGAAAACAAATATATAAAATAGACAATTAAATTTTTTTTTTTCAAAATAATTCGACTTCGAAGCAAAAACTATAGTCAGTCCTTGGCAGGGACTAATAGCAGCCACATTGGAAAAACTTTCTTTCATCACACCCCTACACCGTCATGCATTGTGGCCGTCTCGACAGAATTACAGTTCTCAATACAACATCGAACTTCCCTCGTTTGGTTTTCAAAATAAACAGATATACCTCTCAATAACAATGCTGTTCACAGTTTCATGTCAGTGTTGGTCAGCTAGGGTTTGCAGCCAAGAAGGGTTGTAGATATGATCACAGCATTTGGCCGGCCTATTGATTGCAAGACCCTCCTTCGTCAGCTCTAACCATGTTACGATCCAGCGCCTCGCGTCTCCGAAATCTGAAGCTTGGGACGCATGGCAGAAAGGTTTCTGCTACAAGCACAACAACAAGGGTCTCTCCAGCAGAAATTTCACAGCAATCCTCCTCCGGTGGACTGATCTCATGGCTTCCGGGAAACAAATCTAAATCTCCTCCTCCCCTGGATTATCCCCTGCCAGGCGTAAAGCCACCGCCTACACTTCCAGATTATATAGAGCCGACGAAAACCATTTTCACAACCGTTCCCAATGGTCTCAAAGTTGCATCTGAAGCCTCTGCGGTATGCTTTCTTAATTTACCTGGGTCAATTTATTCTATTTTATTTGTTGGTTATAGAAACACGACCCCTAGAATTTGGGCTTCCTACGGCCTAATTGCCAGGTCTGAGTGGTATCTATTCAGCCAAATTTGTCCATTACTTGCACCCCGCCTCCACCTTTTTTGAATATCGCAAGTTGTGTAACATATCTCAATAGCAACCTTAGTTTGCATTTGTTTTGTGCACAGACACTCATGGGAGGGGCTGGTTCTTTCTCTGCTGGTGGCACTGGTAAAGGAATGTACTATCGATTATGTAAGTATTTGTCTATCTCATTGCAAGCTCCATTGTACGAAGAGAATAAGCATCTCCCTTGCAATTTTTTTAGGTGAATAAAACGAGAGCTTATATTACAGCAGGACCGTCGTCAAACTGGGAATCCTTTAGTTTGGTTCTGGGATCCCATATCACAATCAGATGAGAAAAGAAAACCCAACTATGAGCGCCAAAAGATATGTTGTCCTGTCCATGTTTAGCACTGTCTCTGATATAGACTTTACAAACCAGTTTCACATAATTTAATATAGAATTCTTCGCTGGATCATGAACACAAAAACTGTTTCTATATCCAGGCAGGTTTATATTCTCTGTAGGAGTTAATCTAATTCTGATTGACAAACCAAAGGTTTTATCCATCAAAAAACAAGTATTTCCCTGTCAATTGTACTGCTGGCTAGTTCTACTTCTCCCCAGGACAGTCACTGGTCTGTCATTGGTCACTTGGTATGATGTACTGGGCATGAACCAGTACCTCCTCCATCAACTTTAGACAATACCTGAGAATCCTGTCGATGACTTGGGGATATTCTTCATTGGATCATCAGCGCAAAAGCTATTTCTATATTCAGACAGGTCTAGATTATCTGTAGGAGTTAATCTGATTTGCGGTCCAAAGATCTTATCCATCAAAAAACAAATATTTCCCTGTCAATGGTGCTGCTGTCCAGATCTACTTCTACCCAGGGAAGTCACTGGTCTGTCAGTGGTCATTTGGCATGGTGTACTGGGCACGAACAAGTGCCTCTTCTAGCCATTTCAGGGAATACCTGAGAATCCTGTCTATGACTTGGGGATATTCTTTCTTTAGCAGACTCCATATCCCTATATCGATATCTACTTGTCTTTTCTCCCGTGAATCTTCCTCTAAAATCTGCAGAAGTCGGTGCCTTGTTGAATGTGCAAAGAAGTCCTCCCAAGTTGTTGCCAAGGTTTCCTGACCCATTGTACTTTCAACTCCAATATTTGCCATCATATCTGCTGCTTGGTGTCCAGAGTGTTATACGAATGAAACTCCGATGCTGAAATCTGCTTAATAATGCCTCAATCCTTTTTAAGGTTGGCGCTAACCTCGAATGAATATTTGGGGATTATGAGGTCAATACCATTGATTATTTTTTTCACATGTAAAAACCTATCTGGGGAATCCTCTTCCACTTGTAGTTTCCACAACCCCCTTTTAACTGCTAACCAAAGACTAGACTCAATAGCTTGTAGTTCGGCTGAGTTGTTTGTGTCAACTCCAATATTTGTTGCATACTAGAGTTCTGGCTGCCCATGCTCGTTCCCGATAAGACCCCAAAAGCCTACCAATCTCGGGTTTCCCTCCACCACCCCATCAAAGGCCATTCTGCTGTCATTTGAGGGCTGGCTAGATGGTTTAGATTGAAGCTGCTGGACTTCAATCCCTGATGCAATACGTATGAGACTCTCTTGCTTTGTGAGTTGCCTGTCTTTATCTTCCCAAGACCTGGCATGAGTGGTTTCTTGAATATTTTCTTTTCTATTTGCAGTGAAAGGAGAGAGGTAGCTTGAGCCAGTGTTGCTAGAAGCGGGAGCCTTTTAGGAAGCGGGAGCGTCGGAAGCGTCATTTTCCAAAAATCCTCGGAAGCGAAGCGTCTGTTATATATATATAATTTTTTATATATATTTCATTTA
>SNQJ01S0065838.1:40429-55171 GCA_010110895.2 Picea sitchensis | reverse complement strand
ACTGAGTTATATGACTAGCAGATAGAAAGTTGTGAGTTGAAAGTGAGAGAATGTTGGTCAATTGAGGCCATACCAATCAAAAAGTTTCTCTCATGATTTTCAATAAAATAAATATATGTAAAATAGATGAAATAGATACCATCCCTACTACCTACTAATTTAAAATCTAGGGCAATGTCCTTGATAATATTTAAAGAAAGAAATTCCCTGTTAGCTAATGTCGATGAGGTATCAAAAACAGTTGGAGATAATGGGAGAATGCAAAGTCTTGTACAATCTTTCACCGACCAAGCAAATTGATGGTGGGAAAAACATGATCCTAGATTACATACATGAACAACTCCAACAGAATATTTTTTGGAACGATTCAGAGGAAAGAAACTATTTGGAAATGTTTCCATACCCAAGTTCAACCCGGGCTTTGACCTTGTAGCCCACATTCACAACGAAAAAAAGAATGGAAAAGGGCCAACTACATATATGAAACAATGTGACCCCATATGTTTCAAAGAACACTTGAAGATATACCCTATAAATGGTATAAAATAGAGGAAGCTGAGGGTGACACATTTTTGTGGATCACACTCAAACAAAATTTTATCAAAGGTTTTGAGTTCGGGCCAAAAGAGGTAGAACTTGTTCAAGTAGTCCAAATATAACTTAGATATTTTATTGAAAAACCAAATCCCAATGAAGTCATAAAAAGAGGAGAAGTGAAAGTCAAGATGGGGTTGACTTCAACTTGTAATTTTATGTTGAGCCAACAACCATTCAATCAAATAGCTCATCGACTAAACAAGGAGAATGTAAGTTCTCCCAAATAAATATTAAGATGGATAAAATCCACCCTCAAGTAATTCAACATGTAAAAACCATTCTTGAAGTATCCAAGGAGGAAAACGAGTAAAAATTCTAAATACCATATTTTTATCCCACTTATACGGGCCCACTTATAATGAGGTCATACTAACTAATTTGTTCATTGTTTATAAAGATGGCGTGTTTTACAGTGAATGACTATTAACTAACTATTTAGTAGGCCTCATTCAAGGAAGGCGGACTCATACATCAATCCCAAGTGAGGGGGTTAGGGTAGGAACCTAAGAATTGCACAACCCATTTCTTATTATCCTAAAAAATTATCTCCTAAACAACAAAGATGGGTCAGTGAACATCATGCCATGAACTTTGAAATTTGGTACATGGTTTCCAATGAAAACATCATCATAGATTCCCTTTACAACTGTAAAATCCTTAATAGTTTTAGAATGGATATTGATTTCTTAATAAAAATATGAAGTGGGTCCTAGATATTACTGCCCAACTCATGTCACATTTTATGGATAAATTACATCCTTCGTGGTGACATCGAGATGATATCTTATATACATTAGCATAAATCCATCTTAACCTCTTATATAGTAAGTACCGAAAGGGAGCAAAAGAAACAAAAACTTGATTTTGTAGGTGTTTAATATATCTGGGGTTAAGATGGATCTATGTCATTTATGTTGTTATAGGTTTTTATAGTTAATATGGTCCATTAAGTTCGGTTATTTTTGCATTTTTTATTTTTACTAACTTCATTTTTTCTCAATTTAGTTTATTAATTTTATAGACATGATACAACTATCTAGGTTGTAGATACAACTTGTTACTATTAGTGCAAAGAATCACATCTACTCAATGTTAATTCAAACTTCAAGACACTTTTTTAAGAATAACATGTCTCTTTAGTTGAATGCAATGTGGCTTGGGATTATTAAAAAAGGTGTGCAATTCATTGTAGAGTGTGTCACATGGTCAAAGATGACAATGTGAAATGTGGCTTCACATGGACTCCTACATCTCTTTTTAATCACCAATCAAAAGTGGGAAAATATCTATTTGTATTCCATCGCAARTCTCATGAATTTGTTAATGAAAAAATGTCATATTTTTTATATCTTCATCAAACAAATTAATATGTTATTTGAACTACCTAGTGGATCAAAATTGACATAGACCCAATTTCWTTAGTCACTTTTGTATGTGTTTGTTTCATCCAACTCAACATGAGGACAACTCATCTCCCATAGAATGAAAAACAATCAASAGACATGTATAGGGTTGAATATGATATGAAATAAGTAAGTAGACTTATGTTTACCATTAACCTTGTAAAACTAATAAGGCATTACAAGGAATAATGATCTCTCCATCTATATCGACCTTACCATGTGTTGGCCGCATAATAGAGAATGTTATTTATACTATACTTATCTCCCTAAAAGACTATTGCATGTTTTGTTCTATGTTTAAGATACGAAGTGATGCTAGGGCACAGTGAAAGGTACACATGGGCATGCATTAGTCTTAGATGAGAAAAGGCAATTGTGTCCTAATGTGAAGGAATTGTACAACAAAAAGTGATGGAAATTTGTTGGAAATCGCCCAATGTTTGATTAAGTGGAAAMACCTTCCATAAGAAGAAAACAATTGGAATCCAAATGGTTTGATAAGAAACAATCAATGTTTGTCCATATTTAAKGGAAAKTGTCTTACAATGGGGAAAAGAGCACGTGATCAATTCTTAATAATGACTATTTATTAGCTTGAGGATCTTGTAAATATTGTAATGATTGTAATGATTATAATGATCATAAGTTATATGGTTATTTCTAACAAAGAGTTTTCCATATAAAAGGAAACAAAAGATCAAACACTTGTGATGAAGTTATTGGGAAGAAAAATGATTAACCCATTGGAACAAATTACTTAGCCAGTGCAAATTCTCCTCCACACTAACTACTGAGTATTTTCATAGGAAGTTGTTTTTTAAATAGAACTTTAGTCACATGTTCAAACCCAAAGCGGGTAGAGTATATACACCTCCATAGATTTTAACAGTCAAATCTCTCCATGGAGAAGATCCCTTGTCCACAAACAAGAGAGTCTTACACACCAATTTGGTGTGTGGCTTATGTGTGACCTTAAAATTAAATTATTATAATTATTATATGAATAATGCTTCAATAACACAAGATGAATAGTGCTTCAATAGGAATCTCAAAATATGTTGTCCAAAATATAGAGTTCTTTTTATTATTATAATCCCTCCACGACCCGATCCTGAGGTTTGAGACCTTCGAAACCCTGACTTAAACCGTTTTCTAGAGAAATTTCGGTTTTATTAACATTTTCTACTCCGACTGGAGTCTTTGGACAACAGTAATGGAGCTTGCTTGTTAGATCTGCAATACTAAATTGTTGTTTTTTTTATTCTATTTTTTTTTTAAACATTTCAAGAATTCTTCTTGCATATTTGTTGTATTTATTTTGATGGAATAATGATATCTTCCCGGGTTTTTCATAATGTAGTAGACCGGTCTGGTGCACTTTTTAAAATCCAATCCATTTCATTTGATGCTCACGATTTGTGGGGCGGTCCTTACGAAAATGTTTGTTTGCATGTACAATATAATGATTAATAAATCTGGACATAACATAGTTCCATCTAATTTTAGCAAGTCATGTTTTAAACGTTGGATCCAAATATTTGCACATATTTTCACTGTGTTTGTTTGCAACAAGTTTCACGTTCCACCAGTAACAAGTCTATTAACAAGCTATTGGAATGAAAACATAATGGTCGTGGGTACCTTGGTGATTTTTGTATAGGAGGTTTTGGCGTTTAAGTTTTAGCTATGAGATGTTGTATGTGGTTGATATTGGCACATAATGTAAATGTTAATTTTAATGATGATTTACTTTCTTGGCACATAAGAGGAGTCAATGTCAATCACAATCACAAGTATGAGATGTTGTATGTGGTTGATATTGGGACATAACGTAAATGTTAATTTTACTGATGATTTACTGTCTTGGCACATAAGAGCAGTCAATGTCAATCACAAGTTAAGCAATTGCATAATTGAATTATCTCATTTCCCTATATTTTACCTCTTGGAGTTAGACCTACACCTTTGGGATTTGATAAGTTATTTTGGTAACATATTTGTGATTTTTGAATCAATTTTTATTGTGCAATTTATAGTGCTTTGTAGTTACATCAATTTCACATTTTAAATTTTGTATTTCTTAGAACTTGTGGGTATTTAAGTGCATAGGCTTAGAATATCACCTTCATATTTCTCAAAAAATTTCCCTATTGTGCATAGATTTAGTGAATAAAATTAGTGAATTATACAATGATACTATTACTAACATTTGATTGTCTTTGTGTGATATGAAATAGATCTGGAGCACCTCAACCCTGGTGAGGGTTATAAAGGTTAATAATTGATGAGGCTTTAGCCTATGTCGAAGACGTTAAAGAAATAATTAAGGATAGGACCCAGAAGTATGGCGTGTTTATTGAAGTATTAAAGGATTTCAAGGCACAAAGGTTTACAATCAAAATTTTATATTGATATTAGTTAAGGGTATATTTAGTATTTATTTGAGAAGGACATGCATTTTTGACCTAGTTTCATTCCCTTGCAGAATCAATATAGTTGATGCTATTGTTGAGGTAAAGGAATTGCTTAAAGGACATCACACTCTTCTTTTAGACTTTAAGACCTTTGTTCCTAGAGGTTGTGAATTTACAGTCCCACGTGAGGAGGAGGCAATTTGTTATGTCAACAAGATTAAGATAGCATTAAAGGATAGCATGAAGAAGTATGATGAGTTTATTGAATTAATGAAGGATTTCAAGGAACGAAGGTTCACAATCAATAGTTTATGTTGATATTAGTAATCAATAGATTTAGTTATTAATTATTGATTTGAGAAGGACCTGCATTTTTGACCTAGTTTCATTTCCTTGCAGAATCAATAAAGTCGATTGATCCAAGATCTTTTCATCGAAGTGACTTATAAAGAATTGTATTAAATGAGAATAAATTAAAGTGCACCATAAAGAAGGAAAAACTCAATAATGAAGAGACATAAGCATCAAATATGAACACAAAAACTTGATAATAGAGTTCGTCCCTGGTGGACTACGTCTCCGGGTCGTGCTCTCAAATGGGTAGGCCTTTTTATTAACTCAGCAAAAGAATTTGGCAAAATACATAAGTATACCTCATCTGGAATTAAGCTGCAAAAGCTTTGCTCAGATCAGAAAATAGACAACACCATTGAATTCATGGCGTCAAATTACCCAAAAATGACTGTCTCGACGCCTCAATCGAACTCTGGCACTCCCAGGCCCATGAGAAATCTCGTCTCAGTTTTTGTGCCTGCAACCTGCAATTAATTAATTGTACTTTGCCTCAAAAAATGTGCCTGATCGTACCGTCAAGCTCCCTCCCTCCCATCCATGGGAAAACTCAGCATTTAAATTTAATGTTGGGCAGACTAACCAATGGAGTCGTTTGACTCAATGGTTGGCGGATGCTAAGTAAGGCGTTTGGTTGGGGGAGGTCCCGGGGTCGAGCCTGTGGGTCTCCCCTTTTGGGCTTGTAGTTATAACAATATATATATGTGATTTGAACCGTCACCAAGTTTGGAGATATCGTTTAGATTTGTCGGAGTTGGGAGGTTGGCCACCTGATTTGGTGGGACCTTTGCCAGATTTGGTGGGCCTTTTTTTTATTTTTGAAAATTCAGTTATGGGCCCTCATTGGGAATTTTCCCATTGCCACGTGGTAGCCCATGACTGGGCCATGTGGAAACCAATCATTGGTCCACATCATTCACCTATATAGTCACCCTGCCATGTCATCCTATCATGTATGGTACAGATGCCACGTGTTTGCCACATCCCATACAACCTGCCACCTGGTTGTACGGTCTACCACATGGCACTTCCTCATTGGTCCACATGTTGACTGGAAAATGTCGAAAATGAGTGACATGTGGCAACCTCTGATGCTGCCACATCACCATGCTGATGTCAACAAGACACTTGTCATCCTTTCATGTGCCACGTACATTGTACAGACATTGACATCATCTGTACTGATGCTGACATCAACAATATAGATGTTGACTCATCCCTGTTGACTGGGCTAGGTTGACCAAAACTTTGACTGCGAATATATTTTGATCCGTAACTCCATTTGACGAGTCGTTTACATCGTTAGAAATCATGTGATGCACTCTTCACGATGATGCCAATTTCATTGAGTTTTGAAGACTTTTAATTTTTTCCCTTTCTTTGTTTGCTGAAGCCATTCCGAGCTTCCTGAGTTGCTTCTGTGAATTCTGAGTTGTCCTTAGTTTTCTTTGGATCCTTTTTGGATCACGCCTTCTCACTAAGAGAGTTTTGGGCCACCAAAATATTTCTTCAATAAACAGATAAGTGAAGGAAATTTTCCCTCACCTTCTCCCTCTCAATCCACTTTGCCTTGCTTGGATGTGTGCCCTTTAAGCCTACTCGAAGATAATCAACATCCCCCCTGCATGAATTCCTTGTCCTTCTATCCAATATGATATCTTCCTTTAACTCATCCAAGTATTCAGGAGCAAACTCATCAACTGAAGGTATTAAAACTTCCTCACCCTGATCTATGATCATGGGAGGCTAAAAAAGTTTTGAGTTCTCCACATTTACAACTGAGTTGATTTGCATATAAGGTGGAATATCTAGACAAAAATCATTGGTGCCACTTTTCTCCAAAATAGTGAAGGGTCCATAATGGATGGGATTGAGTTTCTTGCCTTCACCCTTCAATCTCTCCTTGTTGATGTGAAGCCATACCTGGTCTCCAACCTATAATTGATGATCAAACCCATGTTTGTCATGCCGAGCCTTATATTGTGCTTGAATTTTCTCCAATTGTTCCTTGATTGCTTGATGTACTTGTTGGATCCTCTGAATGAAATTGCGGGCTCTATCTTTGTTTCTGTCTTCATTTGAATCGACATCTCTCCCATACATCAAGTCCAAAGGAACCTTAGGTAAATACCAAAAACATGTCTCAAAAGGTGAAAATTGAGTGGAGGAATGTAAGGCTCGATTGTAAGCATGTTGTACATAGGGTATCTATTCATCCCATAATTTGGGATGCTTGTTGCAGTAGCCTCGAAGAAAAAGTACCAATATTCAGTTAACACCCTCTGTCTATCCGTCGATCTGTGGATGGAAAGCAATGCTCCTCTTCAAATTGGTGTCCATCATTCTCCACAAGCTTGTCCAAAACCCACCAAGGAATCGAGTATCTTGATATGAGATAATGGATGTGGGTAACCCAAAGTGAACCCAAACATACTGAAAGAAGAGATTAACAATCTGCTCAGTAGTGATATTCTTTTTACATGGCATTAAGATACACATATGGTTAAACCTATCCACTACAACATACACATAGTCATGACCCCTTTTTGACATTGGTAAACCCCCTAAAAAATCCATGGAGATACTTTCCCATGGATGGGATGGAACAAGAAGTGGTGAGTATAGCCCTAATTTTCTATTAGTGGGCTTACAAGTAGAACACATCACAAACCCCTTTACATATTTAGTTACAATTCCTTTCATCCGAGGCCAGTAACAAAACCTCTGCAGATAAGCCATATTTTTTCCTACCCCAAAATGCCCAGACACAAGAGAAGTGTGAGCTTCTCATATTGCATGGACTCGTTCACTTGTAGGAATGCATAGCCTCCCAAGATGGTAGAGTAGTTTTCCCTGCAGACAATAGTTCTCTACCTGTGCACCATGGGTTAGCTTCTCATATACTTCTTTAAAATCTTCATCAATGGCATATTGTTCCACATAGCTATCATGAGATAAAGAAACATTCTTCAAAATAATAGAAGCAACAATAGGAGGTCTAGAAAACATATCAAATACCTTGTTACTCGTACCCTTTTTATACTTTATTACCAAATGAAATTGTTGTAGGAAACCCATCCATTTGTAATGTCAAGATTGTTGCAGTTTGGTTTGTGCTTGGAGATACTGTAAGGGTTGATGATTTGTATGTATGATTGCTTCCTTCCCTAACAAGTAGTGCCTCCATTTCTTTACACTTTGAACTAATGTATACAACTCTTTATCATACGTAGGATAGTTAACAACAACTTGGTTAAAAGTTTAAGAGTGGTAACAGATAGGCTTATGAGATTGCATCAATACTGCACCCATGGCGTACCTACTGGCATCTGCCTCAATCTCGAAGGGATGTTGAAGATTCGACAGTGCTAATACTGGTGCGGTACTAATATTTTCCTTCAAAGTGTCGAAAGATTTTTGTTTCTTTCCTCCCCACTGAAAAGTGTTCTTCACACTAGTTAAGTGATCTAGGTGGATATTGGTGGCCACCCACCTATTCCAACTGGCTCCTCGTGTCCATTTTTTGCTTAAATTTTTTCTCGATCTTGACAGCGTATCTATAATCTATGCCCAATGAGGCGATGTACAGGAATTCCATTTCTATTTGAATGTATATATGCAAACAACCACGATATTTGAGCACCAGATGATGCTCAGAATATTCGATACTCAAATTGGTGCGTAGGGTATGGAAAATATTGGTGAAGTTTGGTACTGTTTGTTCCCTTTATTGACGTAGGGTGGTCCATCTGGTGTAATGGTCCTCGTACCTCCCAACAGGGTAGTAATGTTATTTAATGGCATCCCAGAAGAAATCCCACGTAGGGGCCACCACAAAAATTTCAGATTCCTCCATGGCCCTTTGCTCAGAGTAAGTATCACACCATTCTTTAACATGGGGAATGACCTTGAGGAGTGCAAAAGTGATATTTTCCCTATCAGAAAAATTGGGGACCAAAAAATATCCTTCGAGCAGATTCAACCATTTATCTACAACATCTGCATCTATCAGTCCTTCAAATAATGGAATATCAAAATTTACCTGTACCTTGAAGGGGGTTGCATGGACGCTTGATGAAGATGCTTCTCCCGTGGGAAACCGTTGAAGGATCTGCGTGAAGTTGTCCATCATTTCGTTCCTTTGTCGCACGAGGGCTTCCTCGAGAAATTTTTTAATAGGATCTCCTGCCCCATCATATTTATTTTCATCTCCCATGGGTTTTTTTCAAGCTCAACACGACCGATCTGGTAATGGCTCGATTGGTTCAAGTCCCAACTTCTTGTACCCAGACCTTGTCGGGGACATGCACAAAGAAAAATAAATGAAGAGAAGATCGCTCTGATACCACTGATCCGTATTTTGGAGAGGAACGAACTGATTAAAAGAATGAATACAATAAAAACAGAGATAGGAAGATTAACACAAATATCCAGTGAACAATATCTTCTATTAAATAATGAAATATGATGAAACTGTAAAACTGCATAACTGAAACTTGCTCGAATGGAGGTAGCTATCTCTGAGAAGAGATGTGGCTGATACGTGCATTCGTTTGAGCAGAATGGATTACAATGAGGCTCCAAATCCCCTTTTCATATTAGTCATGAATGCCCAAACCCTAGACATCCAAAAACCTAACCCTAGAAGGTGAAACGCCAAAAGTCATGTGGGCCCTATGGGTAAGTTGGTGTAATTTGGTGCCTCAACTTCCTAGGGTCATAAATTTTTCATACGACCTCCGTTTTAGGCGCGTGATAGCCCGTTGGAAAGGTATTTCAGAGAACTACACATTATACCAATAAAATCTGACCTTATCTATAGTTTGACTATGGTGAGCCAAAAGAACAACATTTAGGGCCCCAAAACAACCCTGAAAGTACAACAAGATGTGCTGACATGAAAACATACAAAATAAGCCAGTTGGATTAGGCGAGAGGCCACCCATATCCACCTAGAGAATGTGTGGGGCTTAATACAACCCTAAAAGTGTAGAACTCACAATTATAAAGCAGTACAAAAGGACGTGTTGAACAAAAAACAAACACGAGGAGCCAGTTGGGATAGGTGGGTGGCCACCAATATCCACCTGGATCATTAAGGCATGCAAAGGAGTTGTTATAAAGGAGAAGTTTGAAATGAATCTCCTCTAGTACTGGACTGCACCTAAGAAGCTCCGTATTTTAGTTACACTTTTAGGCTTACGCCAATTTACAATTACATCAATATTGGAAGGATCAATTTTCAATTGTCCTCCTCCTACTATATGACATAAGTACACAAGTGCAGTCTTACCAAATTCACACTTGGACAATTTTACATACAAATTTTACCTTTGCAAAGTATCCAATACTATCTTTGCATGCCTTACATGTTCATCCCAAGTCCCGCTAAATATAAGAATGTCATCTAAATATACAATCACAAAATCATCTAGAAATGGCCTGAATACATCATTCAACACATGCATGAAGGTTGTCAGAGCATTACAAAGCCCAAACGACATAACTAACCACTCAAACAATCCCTGTTTGGTTTTAAAGGCAATTTTCCATGTATCCTGTTTTGCAACCCTGATCTGATGGTATCCACTATGCAAATCCAACTTAGTGAAATAAACAACATTCTTTAATTGATCAAGTAAATCATCTATATGAGGAAGAGGGTATCGATTTTTCATCGTGATTTTATTTAAGGCCCAGTAATAGACACACATTTTCCATGTGTCATCCTTCTTTGACACCATCATGATCGAAGAACCACAAGGAGATGAGTTGGGCCTGATGACCCCTTGATCCAAAAAGCCTTGTACCTGCTTTTTGATCTCTGTCATGTCTACAACTGAAATCCTATGCATGCCCACATTAGGAAGAGGAGAATCCTGCTGAAGATGTATTTCATGTTGGATTTCCCTCTTAGGAGGTAATCCATCAGTTTCCTAGAAAATATCATCATATTTAGAAACAATTTCCATTAATTATTTCTTATGAGAAGCATCAGATCCTTGAAAAGCGTCGGATGTTCCAACATCTTTTTCCCTTACAACCATGAGTACATATTTCTTATTATTGTTTATGAGCCTTTTCATTTGTCCTGCACTAACAAGTGTTGTGTTTACCCTCATGTTGTGGGATCTAACAATACATTCCACTTCCTCCTTAGTAAGGTGATATTTTTTCTCATGACGAAAGAAGACTGCTTTTCTATCATAAAGATAGGGACTCCCTGACAATATGCCACATATATCAAGTGATACAACATCCAAATCCACTTCATCAATCAACTTTGAAGCAATAGAAAATCTGACCCTACATTGCTTGGTGACATTAAGTTTTTCTTTATCACATACCCAGCCAAGAGGATAAGGATTTGGATGTGGTTTAGTTTCAAGACCCATCATTTTGACAAGTGCTTCAGATATCAAGTTTACTTGGGAACCCAGATCAAATAATGTATCTATCTTAGTGTGTTTAGATACAAATATTATATGAAATAATTCATTCCTCTTTCTTTCATCATCATGAGATTCATTATTGGAATTTGAACTAGCATGAAGGGAATATTTACCTTGGACTCCAACCGCTGTGATCTTTCCTTTGTCTCTTGAATCCGAACCAAGATCTTGTTGCACTGTAGAAACAATATTTGTCTTCCCATTTCCATTGAACTTCTTTGGTCTCTTCTCCAGATGTAGTTTCCAACAATGTTCATCATCATGACCATTCTTCTTGCAAGGAGTGCAAGATGGTCTTCCTTATTCTCTCTTTATAGTGGAGGTCTTTTTGTCCTTCCTTTTAAACTTCTTAATCTACTTAAGTGGGAGATTGGAAGGTTTCTTTGTGGGATATTCTTGAACATGCTTTCTCCTGTTCTCAAGGTGAGTGGCTTGCACACAAACTTCGTCAAGACTGGTGGGGTTAAACAATAACAAAGTATGACGAATATAACTGTGAAGTGCACCAATATACTTCATTAAAGTTTCATAAGAATCCAAAGGAATGTTTAATGCAAGATCTTTCTTCCTAAATTCTTCTGTGAAACTTTGTACAGTTTGACCTTGACTTTGTCTTATAGTTTTCCATTCCATCATTGCTTTATGTAAATAACCCAATGGATAAAATTGCTTCCTTATCACTGATTTAAATTTCAACCATGAGGAAAGAAGATTACCACACTTATTTTTGTCCTGAAGTTTTCTCTCCCACCATACAAGAGCGGTGTCTTCCAATCAAAGAGATACAATTACACTTTAACTTCCTATTCATCAATCTGTTGGACACGACAATATACTTCAACCCGTCGGATCCAATTATCTAGATTTTTAGGATTAGCATCTCCATTAAACACAGGTGAAGCAAATTTTACATCAAGCTTTAATAATGATTTCTTAAAAGAATCTTTATGGCTATAATGATGAGAATGATGCGAATGATCAGAGGAAGAAGAGCTAGAACTTGATGGTGAAGATGGAGGCTCATGAGGATCTCCTCCAACCCCTTGATTCACTAAATCATTATCATCAACTTGTGCTTCTTTTTTCTTCCCTTTCTTCTTCATCCTCTTCTTTTATTCCCCATACATTTGCTCGACCATTTTTGACATGCGATAAAAGACCATATGGAAGTTTTTCTCCCATTCATCACACTTGTCCTCTTCTACCCTTTTCTTCCTTCGGGATGCACGACCAACTTTGGGATTGGAAGTATTAAGAGTTCCTTCACCCTACTTATGCTTGGCCCTAGTAAGAATTCACACTCATCAATTCAATTCAAATATGACTGCTCTGATACCAACATGATCTGGGATCTTTTCATCGAAGTGAGTTATAAAAAAATGTATTAAATGAGCATAAATTAAAGTGCACCATAAAGAAGGAAAATCTCAATAATGAAGAGACATAAGCATCAAATCTGAACACAATAACTTGATAACAGAGTTCATCCCTGGTGGACTATGTTTCCCGGTCCTGATCTCAAATGGGTAGGCCTTTTTATTAACTTAGAAAAATAATTTGGCAAAATACATAAGTATACCTCATTCTGGAATTAATTTGTAGAAGATTTGCTCAGATTAGAAAATAGACAACACCATTGAATTCGTGGCATCGAATTACCCAAAAATGACTGTCTCCACACCTCAATCAGACTCTGGCACTCCCAGGCACATGAGAAATCTCGTCTCGGTTTTTGTGCCTACAACCTGCAATTAATTCACTGTACTTCACCTCGAAAAATGTGCCTAACCATACCATTGAGAGCCCTTTCTCCCATCCGTGGGAAAACTCAACATTTAAATTTAATGTTGGGCAGACTAACCAACAGAGTCATTAGGCTCAATGGTTGGCGGATGCTAAGTAAGGCGTTTGGTTGGGGGAGGTCCAGGGGTCAAGCCCGCGGGCCTCCCCTTTTAGGCTTATAGTTATAACAATAGATATATATGTGATTTGAACCGTTACCAAGTTTGGAATTATCGTTTAGATTTATCGGAGTTGGAAGGTTGGCCACCAGATTTGGTAGGACCTCCGCCAGATTTGGTGGGCCTTTTTTTTTTATTTTTGAAAATTCAGTTACGGGCCCTCATTGGGAATTTTCCCACTGCCACATGGTAGCCAACCATTGGTCCACATCATTCACTTGTACAGTCACCCTGCCACATCACATGTCTTCCATGTCAGCCTGCCATGTATGGTATGGATGCCACGTGTTTTCCACATCCTGTACGGACTGCCATGTGGCTGTATGGACTTCCATGTGACACTTCCTCATTGTTCCACATGTTGATCGAAAAATGTCGAAAATGAGTGATAGGTGGCAGCCTCTGGTGCTTCCACATCACCATGTTGACATCATGTTGATGTCAACATGACATGTGTTGTCCTCTGCGTGTGCCACGTACATTGTACGGACACTGACATCATGTGTACTGATGCTGACGTCAATAGTATGGATGCTGACTCATCCCTACTGACTAGGCTAGGTTGACCAAAAATTTGATAAAAAATATCTTTTGATCCATAACTCCGTTTGATGAGCCATTTATGTCGTTGGAAATCTTTCGATGCACTCTTCGTGATGATGCCAATTTCACTGAGTTTTGAGGACTTTGATTTTTTTTCCCTTTCTCTGTTTGCTGAGGCCATTATGAGCTTCATGAGTTGCTTCTGTGAATTCTGAGTTGTCCTTAGTTTTCTCTGGATCCTTTCTGAATCATCGATGCTATTGTCAGAGTGAAGGAATTTCTTAAAGGACATCACAATCTTATTTTAGGATTTAACACCTTTCTTCCTAAAGGTTGTATTAAAAATGGAGAGTATAGTATGACTCACAAATAATCAATTACATAATATTTGAATACTATTTACAATACATTTGGACTCTATTATATAGAGTGCATAGGCAGTTATCAGATCTAACTTATTCCAAATACATAAGGATAGGTTGAGAGAATATCTCAACAACACACCAAACAAGGATCTCAAAAATCCAACTCTCAAATAACCTCCTAAGAATAAGATCACACAACTCACTTAGAGATTGACTCTACTTCTCAATACATTAGCAAGCATATTATATAAGTAGGAATTATATATTCCAACACTCTCCCTTAATGACTACTTATCTAAATATCTATGTGGTTATATCTTCATCACTGTCAGGGCTTCAATATTTTGAACTTTCTTCTGCTTCCTCTTGTACCTTCATCTGATTATTGACGTCCATATAAAAAAAAATCCATCTATCGGAATACATGGGTCATCAGCCGTTGTAACCACCAATTCTATAGGAATCCTTTTTAGTTACATGGTTCATCATTGTTAAAATCTCCCTTAAACATAAATTGGTCCCAAACATACTTTTGAGACTACCATACAAAATCCCCACCTAAATCAAAGATAAAACTTCTTTGATTCTACATCAAGCTTAGATACAAGTACACCTACCACCCTTGTACCTATTTAGTGGTTAATTCCATCACTTGA
>SNQJ01S0065838.1:13778-40419 GCA_010110895.2 Picea sitchensis | reverse complement strand
CCAATAGGAACAAATCCCAATAGGGGTAGAGAACCTCCAATGAGAACAAGCCCCGTCGCTCGGTTAGGTGGAATGCACGTGGCAGAAAGGGAAACTCGACACGGTAGTCGACATGACAGGAGGGGGGGCCCACTTCACACGCCACACTATTCCAGACCCCCCCCATTAAAGGTAGAATGGAAAGGGGGGTCCGGAATCCACTTGAGCGTCGTTTTTCCTGGTGAGTTAATCTCGACCGTTCGAGAGTTGCGCATCCAATTCCAGACCCCCCCCTTACCGCTAAAGGCAGAACAGTAAGGGGGCTCCGGAATGGAACCTCAGGCGTAGATCTGGGCGGGTGGACTCTGGTCGTCCATATCTGCTCGCCACTTATCCTAAAGCATATTCACGTCCTGTCTTAAGTTGACGTCTCATCTCCACATCTAACGGTCATTACAGACCCTGAGATCCTTCGAAAGAATCTCGTTCGTTCATCGGGGTTTATCATCACGAGAATTCAGACTCTCGATCACGGGACCCCCGAATCCTCGATCCCCAGTTTCCCGATGCGGTTAATCTCTCGACACATGGCCTCCGTCAATCAGACGATTCAAATCTACTCCGGGGTTTCCACCATGGGAAATCCTGAACTCTTGTCAACAGGAATCCTGATTCTGTGATTCCTGTTTTCCCGAAATGGGAGATGTTACGACACGTGGACTTCGTCAATTGGACGACTCAGATCTACTCCGGGGTTTTCACCATGGGAAATCCTGAACTCTTGTCAACAGGAATCCCGATTTCCCAAAATGGAATATCTTATGACACGTGACCTCCGTCAATTGGACGACTCAGATCTACTCCGGGGTTTCCACCATGGGAAGTCCCGAACTCTTGTCAACAGGAATCTCGATTCCGCGATTCCCGATTTCCCGATGGATGACTTTCCTTTCGGGACATTTCCTGAATGCTTCGATTGCCACCACGCGTCCTCCTATGATGGATGGTCCTGATCGCTTCTCACGATTTCGGAGTTTCCGCGGCTGAGATATTCCGACATCTTGTCCCTTCGATCTCTGAAATGTCGACGGGCTCCCGATCTTGTCCATGTGTCCTCCTATGATGGACGACTCATATTGATTCCGGGAATTTCACTATGAAAATTCCCGACCTCATGTTATCATGACTCCCGATTTCATGAATGTCGATATCTCGATGGCCACGCCTCTCGTCGGGACTTTCAACCTCCTGTTCACGAGGGCTTAACCCTCATGCATTTCTTAATAGATCCAACGGCTGTTGGGTTTTTCTAGCTAAGATATAACGGCTCAGATTTGTCCCACCTTGTGCACTCTTCCACTACTTCATGGATGTGGAAAAATCAACGGTCCAGATGTTCTCATGGACCGTGGGAGTCTATGATCCCGATTTCCTCACTATTCACGAAGATAGAGGAAAATGGGCAAGGTATGTAATGCCCTTGTTTCTTTCGTCAATCTAACGGTCGTGAATGACCATGTGTCTTCCGACGAAATCTTGTCCGTTGATCGATACTTATCCCTATGTTACTACTTCGAGATTTTAAGAGGGTCATTCCTCCTCGTACAGGGTTGCTAAGACTTGCACAGCCAAGTCCTTTTTCCAGGTTCTTGGTAAACCTTTCCAAGGAGGGAATCTCTGTGAAGAGAACTATTACGGGGCATCCCTGGAGACAGATAAGGGTAAACAACTTCCCGAGAACGAGCTGGAAGCCTGACTTGGTTCAACTTATGCATAATTAACTTCATTTATCAACATAAGCCATGCGTGGTTTTTCTGTTATAAGCATGTACAACTACTAGCACTGATCAAAATACTACTCATACATTCTTAAAATGAAAACATTCACAGTTCCGCAGCTTATGAGCATAATTATCAAAATACATATATTTCAAGGTGCTAGAGGCAAAACACTTATCAGAAATAACACGAGGGTTAAGCAACTGCTGAGAGGGGTGCTCGTTTCCACCCAACCGTAGGCTTAGCGACTACCAGCGGATTTACAACTAGCCACCCCCGAGATGAGACCACGATGTTGTGAGACTGTGTCTCTGTTTGCCAGTGACCAGGAGCGAAGGTTGCAATCCTTCCTCTTTGCTATCACTCACTTTGTGTATTGCCAGAGTTCTCCCCTCGCATCTGCCCTCCCAATCGCTTCTACCCCACACCTTATCCTCTTGCGAGGTTGCGCGTGGCGCGATTAACCTCGTGTTGATCAGGCCTGACGACTTTACGGATGGGCGGTTCACCTCCCATCCCTCATTTAGCCATCTACCTACCAGCCTGCGAGACATTTAATTCGGGGCCAGCGAGCCGCTTTTGGTTCTCCGGGCCACTGAAGTCCAAATACGATAATTAATTCTCAGTGGAAGTTAACGCCACCTTTCCAGGTGCCTTCCACCGCCATCGTGGTCTCTTTTCCTGCACATCCCCTCTCAGCAGTTCTGCAATAAAATTCATAATGTTATTCACATTTATTGACCTTTTCATCAAGGTCCATTTACATCACATATTCACATTTATGAGTTTTCCATAGTTCTCGGTCAGTCCAATTATTTTTACAAACTGGGGGAAACAGGGTGTTACAACGAAGTTGTCCATCATTTCATTCCTTTGTCGCGTGAGGGCTTCCTCGAGAAATTTTTTAATAGGATCTCCTGCCCCATCATCTTTATTTTCATCTCCCATGGGTTTTTTTCAGGCTCAACACGACCGATCTGGTAATGGCTCGATTGGTTCGAGTCCCAACTTCTTGTACCCAAACCTTGTCGGGGACATGCACAAAGAAAAATAAATGAAGAGAAGATCGCTCTGATACCACTGATCCATATTTTGGAGAGGAACAAACTGATTAAAAGAATGAATACAATAAAAACAGATATAGGAAGATTAACACAAATATCCAGTGAACAATATCTTCTATTAAATAATGAAATAGGATGAAACTGTAAAACCGCAGAACTGAAACTTGCTCGAATGGAGGTAGCTATCTCTGAGAAGAGATGTGGCTGCTACGTGCATTCATTTGAGAAGAATGGATTACAATGAGGCTCCAAAGCCCCTTTTCATATTATTCATGAATGCCAAAACCCTAGACATCCAAAAACCTAACCCTAGAAGGTGAAACGCCAAAAGTCATGTGGGCCCTATGGATAAGTTGGTGTAATTTGGTGCCTCAACTTTCTAGGGTCATAAATTTTGCATACGACCTCTGTTTTAGGCGCGTGATAGCCTGTTGGAAAGGTATTTCAGAGAACTACACATTGTACCGATAGAATCTGACCTTATCTACAGTTTGACTATGGCGAGCCAAAAGAACAACGTTTAGGGCCCCAAAACAACCCTGAAAGTACAACAAGATGTGCTGACATGAAAACATACAAAATAAGCCAGTTGGATTAGGCGAGAGGCCAGCCATATCCACCTAGAGAATGTGTGGGGCTTAAGACAGCCCTAAAAGTGTAGAACTCACAATTATAAAGTAGTACAAAAGGACGTGTTGAACAAAAAACAGACACGAGGAGCCATTTGGGATAGGTGGGTGGCCACCAATATCCACCTGGATCATTAAGGCATGCAAAGGAGTTGTTATAAAGGAGAAGTTTGAAATGAATCTCCTCTAGTACTGGACTGCACCTAAGAAGCTCTGTATTTCAGTTACACTTTTAGGCTTAGGCCAATTTACAATTACATCAATCTTGGAAGGATCAATTTTCAATTGTCCTTCTCCTACTATATGACATAAGTACACAAGTGCAGTCTTACCAAATTCACATTTGGACAATTTTACATACAACTTTTACCTTTGCAAAGTATCCAATACTATCTTTGCATGCCTTACATGTTCATCCCAAGTCTCGCTAAATATAAGAATGTCATCTAAATATACAATCACAAAATCATCTAGAAATGGCCTGAATACATCATTCATCACACACATGAAGGTTGTCAGAGCATTACAAAGCCCAAATGACATAACTAACCACTCAAACAATCCCTGTTTGGTTTTAAAGGCAGTTTTCCATGTATCCTATTTTGCAACCCTGATCTGATGGTATCCACTATGCAAATCCAACTTAGTGAAATAAACAACATTCTTTAATTGATCAAATAAATCATCTATATGAGGAAGAGGGTATCGATTTTTCACCGTGATTTTATTTAAGGACCAGTAATAGACACACATTTTCCATGTGTCATCCTTCTTTGACACCATCATGATTGAAGAACCACAAGGAGATGAGCTGGGCCTGATGACCCCTTGATCCAAAAAGCCTTGTACCTGCTTTTTGATCTTTGTCATGTCTACAACTGAAATCCTATGCATGCCCACATTGGGAAGAGGAGAATCCTGCTGAAGATGTATTTCATGTTGGATTTCCCTCTTAGGAGGTAATCCATCAATTTCCTGGAAAATATCATCATATTTAGAAACAATTTCCATTTATTATTTCTTATGAGAAGCATCAGATCCTTGAAAAGCGTCGGATGTTCCGACATCTTTTTCCCTTACAACCATGAGTACATATTTCTTATTATTGTTTATGATCCTTTTCATTTGTCCTGCACTAACAAGTGTTGTGTTTACCCTCATGTTGTGGGATCTAACAATACATTCCACTTCCTCCTTAGTAAGGTGATATCTTTTCTCATGACGAAAGAAGACTGCTTTTCTATCATAAAGATAGGGACTCCCCAACACTATGCCACATATATCAAGTGATACAACATCCAAATCCACTTCATCAATCAACTTTGAAGCAACATAAAATCTGACCCTACATTGCTTGGTGACATTAAGTTTTTCTTTATCACATACCCAAGCAAGAAGATAAGGCTTTGGATGTGGTTTAGTTTCAAGACCCATCATTTTGACAAGTGCTTCAGATATTGAGTTTACTTGGGAACCCAGATCAAATAATGTATCTATCTTAGTGTGTTTAGATACAAATATTATATGAAATAATTCATTCCTCTTTCTTTCATCATCATGAGATTCATTATTGGAATTTGAACTAGCATGAAGGGAATATTTACCTTGTACTCCAACTGCTATGATCTTTCCTTTGTCTCCTGAATCCGAACCGAGATCTTGTTGCATTGTAGCAACGGTCTTTGTCTTCCCCTTTCCATCGAACTGCTTTGGTCTCTTCTCCAGATGTAGTTTCCAACAATGTTCATCATTGTGACCATTCTTCTTGCAATGAGTGCAATATGGTATTCCTTATTCTCTCTTTACAGTGGAGGTCTTTTTGTCCTTCCTTTTAAACTTGTTAATCTACTTAAGTGGGAGATTGGAAGGTTTCTTTGTGGGATCTTCTTGAACATGCTTTCTCCTGTTCTCAAGGTGAGTGGCTTGCACACAAACTTCGTCAAGACTGGTGGGGTTAAACAATAGCAAAGTATGACGAATATAACTGTGAAGTGCGCCAATATACTTCATTAAAGTTTCATAAGAATCCAAAGGAATGTTTAATGCAAGATCTTTCTTTCTAAATTCTTCTGTGAAACTTTGTACAGTTTGACCTTGACTTTGTCTTATAGTTTTCCATTCCATCATTACTTTATGTAAATAACCCAATGGATAAAATTGCTTCCTTATCACTGATTTAAATTTCGACCATGAGGAAAGAAGATTGCCACACTTATTTTGTCCTGAAGTTTGCTCTCCCACCATACAAGAGCGATGTCTTCCAACCGAAGAGATACAATTGCACTTTAACTTCCTATTCATCAATCTATTGGACACGACAATATACTTCAACCCATCGGATCCAATTATCTAGCTTTTTAGGATTAGCATCTCCATTAAACACAGGTGAAGCAAATTTTACATCAAGCTTTAATAATGATTTCTTAAAAGAATCTTTATGGCTATAATGATGAGAATGATCAGAGGAAGAAGAGCTAGAACTTGATGGTGAAGATGGAGGCTCATGAGGATCTCCTCCAACCCCTTGATTCACTAAAGCATTATCATCAACTTGTGCTTCTTTTTTCTTCCCTTTCTTCTTCATCCTCTTCTTGTAGTCCCCATACATTTGCTCGACCATTTTTGACATGCGATAAAAGACCATATGGAAGTTTTTCTCCCATTCATCATACTTGTCCTCTTCTACCATTTTCTTCCTTCGGGATGCACGGCCAACTTCGGGATTGGAAGTATTAAGAGTTCCTTCGCCCTACTTATGCTTGGCCCTAGTAAGAATTCACACTCATCAATTCAATTCAAAGATGACTGCTTTGATACCAACATGATCTGGGATCTTTTCATCGAAGTGAGTTATAAAAAAATGTATTAAATGAGCATAAATTAAAGTGCACCATAAAGAAGGAAAATCTCAATAATGAAGAGACATAAGCATCAAATCTGAACACAATGGATTTCATCCCTAGTGGACTACGTTTCCGGGTCCTGATCTCAAATGGGTAGGCAATTTTATTAACTTAGAAAAATAATTTGGCAAAATACATAAGTATACCTCATTCTGGAATTAAGCTGTAGAAGATTTGCTCAGATCAAAAAATAGACAACACCATTGAATTCATGGCGTCGAATTACCCAAAAATGACTGTCTCCACACCTCAATCAGACTCTGGCACTCCCAGGCCCATGAGAAATCTCGTCTCAATTTTTGTGCCTGCAACCTGCAATTAATTCACTGTACTTCACCTCGAAAAATGTGCCTAACTGTACCATCGATCACCCTTTCTCCCATCCGTGGGAAAACTCAACATTTAAATTTAATGTTGGGCGGACTAACCAACAGAGTCGTTAGGCTCAACAGTTGGTGGATGCTAAGTAAGGCGTTTGGTTGGGGGAGGTCCAGGGGTCGAGCCCGTAGGCCTCCCCTTTTAGGCTTATAGTTATAACAATAGATATATGTGTGATTTGAACCGTCACCAAGTTTGGAATTATCGTTTAGATTTATCGGAGTTGGAAGGTTGACCACTAGATTTGGCAGGACCTCCGCCAGATTTGGTGGGCCTTTTTTTTTTTTTTTTTGAAAATTCAGTTACGGGCCCTCATTGGGAATTTTCCCACTGCCACATGGTAGCCAACCATTGGTCCACGTCATTCACTTGTACAGTCACCCTGCCACATCACATGTCTTCCACGTCAGCCTGACATGTATGGTACAGATGCCACGTGTTTTCAACATCCTGTACGGCCTGCCATGTGGCTGTATGGAATTCCACGTGACACTTCCTCATTGGTCCACATGTTGACCGAAAAATGTCGAAAATGAGTGACAGGTGGCAGCCTTTGGTGCTTCCACATCACCATGTTGACATGATGTTGACATCAGCATGACATGTGTCATCCTCTGCGTGTGCCACGTACATTGTACAGACACTGACATCATGTGTATTGATGCTGACGTCAATAGTATGGATGTTGACTCATCCCTGCTAACTAGGCTAGGTTGACCAAAACTTTGATCAAAAATATCTTTTGATCCGTAACTCCGTTTGACAAGCCGTTTACATCGTTGGAAATATTTTGACACACTATTCGTGATGATGCCAATTTCATTGAGTTTTGAGGACTTTGATTTTTTTCCCTTTCTTTGTCTCCTGAGGCCATTATGAGCTTCATGAGTTGCTTCTGTGAATTCTGAGTTGTCCTTAGTTTTCTCTGGATCCTTTTTGAATCATCAATGCTATTGTCAGAGTGAAGGAATTTCTTAAAGGACATCACAATCTTGTTTTAGGATTTAACACCTTTCTTCCTAAAGGTTGTATTAAAAATGGAGAGTACAGTATGACACACAAATAATCAATTACATAATATTTGAATACTATTTACAATACATTTGGACTCTATTATATAGAGTGCATAGGCAGTTATCGGATCTAACTTATTCCAAATACAGAAGGATAGGTTGAGAAAATATCTCAACAACACACCAAACAAGGATCTAAAAAATCCAACTCTCAAATAACCTCCTAAGAATAAGATCACACAACTCACTTAGAAATTGACTCTACTTCTCAATACATTAGCAAGCATATTAGATAAGTAGGAATTATATATTCCAACACTCTCCCTTAATGACTACTTATCTAAATATCTATGTGGTTATATCTTCATCACTGTCAGGGCTTCAATATTTTGAACTTTCTTCTGCTTCCTCTTGTAACTTCATCTGATTATTGACATCCATATAAAAAAAAATCCATCTACGGGAATACATGGTTCATCAGCCGTTGTAACCATCAATTCTATAGGAATCCTTTTCAGTTACATGGTTCATCATTGTTAAAATCTCCCTTAAACATAAATTGGTCCCAAACATCTCACACTTTTGAGACTACCATACAAAATCCCCACCTAAATCAAAGATAAAACTTCTTTGATTCTACATCAAGCTTAGATACAAGTACACCTACCACCCTTGTACCTATTTAGTGGTTAATTCCATCACTTGATGTCACAACCTCTCTCTATGTATGAGAGGAATAACTCTGTGTTAATCTGCACCACACCATAACACACATGCCTGAACAACAAGAACATGTGTGACAATAAACTTGGGGAACTAACTTACCTTTGATGAGGCAATACAACTTGGACCAAAACTCTAGGGTGTGGGTACAATCGGTCATGCACCCCCTGCATGTCGGGTACACTCAGTCATGCACCCCTGCATCGAATATAAATAATTAATTAAGGTACAACAAGCATTCAAAAATGATTTATATCAACACAAAGGTTGCCATCTTCCTTTGTAACAATCATATTCCCAAAGCCCATTACATATGCCAGAAATATAAACCCATTTCCATCTCATCTCGAAGTCTTCATAATATTTTGTCTGATACTCAATAATTCATGTAAATGCTTCCTAATAAAATTTGTCTAATATTGGAATGACCAGTTCTAACATAAACTCAAACTACTGACAATAGTTTATTAGTTTATCAAAATAAATGTCACAACAATAAGCATCCAATTCATTCGTCCAAACTTATATCAATGCATTTTTCATAACATGATATACTCTAACCATTTCACTTGACTTTGACAAAACTTAATTACTACCGAGATGCAAATCCACCACTCTTTGAAAACTGTATGGATTCTTTCTTTTCACAAAAAAATGTAAACTTATTACTTTTGACCAAAAAACACCTTACACGACATTGGAACCAAAATCGACATAAATGCTCAACATGGCAAGAGTCGACAGAAATAGCAAGGACAACACGATGCACCTGTAGGATGCAACTTCTCTCCGGCAATTTTTTTGTTTTGATCCCAATTCCGGTTCTTGAAGATACAACGACGACCTCATTTCACCAGTGAAGTCATGTTCAACAACCATGTATCTTGAGCATAATCATTCCCCAGCCTTCACGCCTATTGAGCACCTGAGAGAAATCCCAAGTCATGCATCTCTCCTTCAGGCAAGCCACAACGAAATGCAGTAATA
The DNA here is from genome assembly GCA_010110895.2 of Picea sitchensis. Classification (NCBI taxonomy): domain Eukaryota; kingdom Viridiplantae; phylum Streptophyta; class Pinopsida; order Pinales; family Pinaceae; genus Picea; species Picea sitchensis. The sequence goes on along the minus strand of SNQJ01S0065838.1, from coordinate 30,964 downwards.
TTCCTTTTGCAATGGGTTTATGCTCCCTAGGCAGTGAATTGTAATAATTCGTGCCTACAACGTATTAAAATAACCCATTCACACGCAGATTGGCTCCTCACTATAGCATAGATAATCATTAGTTCGACTCCTCACTCACAACGAACAAATATAAGTCAAATCTCCACGTGCAGACAACGATATTTTTCTACTCCACGTCATGATAGCATGACTTGCAATCCAGGAAGAATCCTTTCCTAATCCAGGAGGAAACGTGGGAAAATGATAGTGCATCGATTCCATGGCTGCAACAGATTATACGACCACAACTCCAACAATTTCGTGGCTTCCTTTCTACGTGGATATGCACGTTTCTCATACAGTTCACCCTCTCATTAGGCATACATTCTCTTCTTGTCATGCACACAAATCCGTTGCTCTTTTCACACAACAATCTCTTTCACAGATTTCTTAGTGGCAGCTTCAGGGATTATTGTTCAAGTTCAAGTTCAAGAAGAGGCAAGCATTCACAAAACATAGTACGCACACACAACAATGGAGCTCTTGAGCTCTTCTTCACATTCACATAGAAAACTGAAATCAAAATACACTAGATGAGATGTTTCTCTAGAATTCCCCATCCTTCACCTAACTAATAAATATAACTTCACCTATATTATCTATGCAATTAATATGCCTATCCATCTATCTGATTTAGTCAAACAAGTAATGAGGGAGAAGTTACATCATTCAACACTCCCCCTTAATTTCGACCATTACAAAAATCAACACAAACAATGCCTAAGTGTTGTCTCTAAAATTCAAAAGTATTTCTTCCCAATGGTTTGGTGAAGATTTTTGCTATTTTTTCTTTCAAACCACAAAAAAGTAGCATGCTGCTACCATCGTTGACAAGCTCGCGAATGAAATGATAGTGAGTGTCAATGTGTTTACTCTTGCGGTGAAACACATGATTCTTAGATAATGCAATTGTTGAACTGTTGTCACAAAATATAGGAGTTGACTCCTCCTCTTCATGTGCAAGATCACTAAGGATCCTTCTCAACCACACTGCATGACAAGCTGCTGAAGTTCCTGCCACATAATCTGATTCTATTGAAGAAATTGTCATGATGGGATGTTTCTTTGAAGCCCATGAAATTAAACATGTACCTAACAGAAATGCGTACCCTGAAGTAATTTTCCTATCATCAATGCTACCTACAAAATCAACATCTATATATCCAACAAGTGAATCATATTATGAATTGGAATACCAAATTCCATAATCTGTTGTACCTGTTGTTGTAACAGATATTAAATTTGACTTTGTTACCCAAAGTACAAATCGGTCCTCATTTATTCACATTAACAAGGGGCTGCTGGCACTTGGGAATGTCATCAGTGCATTGGGAGCTGATCAATTAATAAGGGTTTGGCGAAGGAGTGACAACAATAGGCATGTAAATACTCCACTCCTCTGGCTATTTGAAGCATGATATMTATTKCCCTTKGASAGAGTTCAARKGGAATGAATTHTGATATTTTTGAGAGTGAWGMAAATAAAATTKCTCACCAKCTTGTTGYTTCRGYCGCTTGTGGATTTGAGGACTTCACTGCAGATGAGTCATTRATGCAATTTAATCCCTCTACTCTTGTTGGCAAACTTTCTCTTAAGCATCTCGACTACGAGGAGGAAACAAGCTTGAATTTCTCCTTGGAAAAATCTCTCGAGCAGATGGGTGCAGAATTTGGCTATTCGAACCCCAGGGCAAATGATGAATTTGAAGACAACAGCAATCAAGAGCCTCTCTTCTGGCCTCTTAACCCCGATTCTTATTGGCACAATAATAACGATATCAAAAGTTTACAGTCTATGATGGACTTTGAGTGTAAATGGAAAGCTGAGAGGACAAGTGTTTCATCGAGGAATACAACAAATTCACTGTCATCGGATAACTCTGAACAGCAGGGTGGAATGCAATACTTCTCGGGCAGGAAAGCAGCCTCACCTGGCGTTGGAAGCATGCCATCTTGTAGAGTTAGAGATTTCATTCATCCATCTTCTGAAGGTATAACTTCTAAGCCTCCATCCCAATTAGTTAATGATATGTCAAGAAGGGAGTTTGGTTATCGAAACCAAAGCTGCTCACATTCAAAGTTGAAATCTGTTGGTCAATCAACAGGTGAAAAGGAATTTGCTTCCATGGGTAAAATAAATGATTCTAATAGGGAATCTTCAACATTTCCTAGAGCCAATTGCATAAGTAGAGAAGTTCAAGTTCATTCGCAATCAGTAGGTGGTGGTAAAAAGGTTTCTAAGTTGGATTCCTTAGCTTTATCAAGCCACATAAAAGTAAGCAATACTGGAAAGCTCAAGCATGCTATTTCACCAATTTCAAGTAAATTATCTCTTGATAATACTGCAAAATGGCCTGATGAAAACAAATGCAATCGCTTTAAAATAATTGATATCAAATGCAAACATGGGGAGAACAAATTCTCTAATTAGTGGTGATAACAAAGGAACCGCAGCACGATTGATGGAGAGTTTGTTGTATTAAAGTTACAGGGATTCTTAGTTGTTTACTAATATTTTTTAAGATTCTAGTTGCTGCTGGAGATGATAAACTCCCATAAAGAAAACCGAAAACCAAACATCAACAGAGTTGTGACCGGAAGGTAACGGGCGTGTTTTGTATGGCAGACTTGGATCTGGACCATTCCGGACAGGACTTCGCGGATTTCTTGGGAGCCAAAGCGGAAGAAATAATTACTGGCGGATGCATGTTCATAGCTCTCTTGGGTCGTAATTATGAGGACTTTAGGCAAATTAGGGTTTTTGCGCGTCGAAGGAAGCAAATAGCCGTTACGCTAAAACCCTTATCCAGACTGGCAAAAAAAAGGTCAGAAATGAGATCAGTGAATAATCAGAAAAACAGAGAATAGTCAGGCAGCGTTTAAGGTATGGTTGGAAGCGTTTTTCTAAAAATGTGAGGTTACCGTGGAGAGAAATCATGCTCAACGGATACGTTACTCTAAATAATTTATTACCTCTGGCTACACGGTGAAGGTGGCGATGGAGAAGAATGGTGGAATAAATCCTGCAAATTAAACAAATCCAACCCATGGCACTAACTTTTGAGTCCATCAACAACCTGTGTGTGAGAAACCTGCATGGTTCAGAACAGTCAACATATGCACATGGCTTTCCAAAGATGTTTTGTTGGACAAGCAATCAATGCCCGAGTCACCGCTCCGAACATAGTCCTAATACAGATCGTATTTATGTGACTGCCTCAGAGTACGTGGTGATCAAACACAGCGCCATAGGAACTGGAGATGATTGCATCTCTATAGTGAGTAGGGTCCGTTAACGTTCGGGTTCAGAATGTTACATGCGGACCTGGTCATGGAATTAACATTGGAAGCCTTGGTGAAAGAAACTCAGAAGCTCAAGTGTCTAATATAATGGTGGACGGTGCTTATTTGCATGACACTACAAATGGTCTAAGGATCAAAACATGGCAGGGTGGCTCCGGCTTTGCCCGAGGCATCACATTCGAAATGCAAAGATAGAAAATGTGTCGAATCCTATCATCATTGATCAAAATTACTGTGATTCTCAAAAGCCATGCGCAAACAGGACTCAGCTGTGAAAGTGTGTAATATATTAAATATTGAAAAGGAAGCATGCCAACGTCAAATTCACGTCGGGCTGGCCATCTTGTTTCTACTCTTTCTGCTCAAACCACAGAGAAAGGTGGTGCTCTTTCATGGACTGGTCATAACAGTGTTGATCAGCAGCGACAAAGGAACTCAATGTTGAAGCAACTTCTGACCGAGCTTTTGCTATGGGAAGGGGGACCTTCCCTTTTGCTTGGCCCCAAGGGTACTGGATCGGAAGGCGGACTGAGAAGATTTTTTGCCTGAGAGGCAAGCCCAACATCATTTCTTGCTTGAAGCTGCTCGATAGTGTCAAGATGCTGGTCTTTATGATAAGTCTGTTGAAATTTAAAAGTGGGTGGGTGCCTTTGCAATGGCATTGGAGACAGTAAACAACTGCCTTTCAGAATCCATTGGTTCACTGGCCCGAGGTCGGGCTGATGGAGATAGCAGGACTGCTGGTTTGATTTATTCAGGCAACGATATCTTAGAAGCATACAAATTTGTTGGAGTAACAAGTGCACAAGAAAGGTTTTAGAAATACTAATTGACATTCGCTTTTTATTTCTTCAGTATGGTATTGTGTACCGGTTTCGTATTGCAAATAAAAGCACAAGTATTTTAGTGTACCTTGTTTCATGGATTTATGTAGCTTCGTATTGCAAATAAAAGCACAAGTATTTTAGTGTACCTTGTTTCATGGATTTATGTGGTTGTGGCTCTTGCAATTTATCTGATCATAACTATGCTCAAGATAAGTATGCTGCGAAGAGATATATCTGCTACCGTAGCTTTCAAGCCTTGGTCATTGGCTTCATCCTATTGGTAATCATAGTTCTGCTGGCATTCACTAACCTCAAATTTATGGATCTGGTCACAAGTATTCTAGCATTGATGCCAACAGGCTGGGGTTTGATATCAATTGCTCAAGTTCTGAGACCTTTATTGCAGCCTACCATGGTTTGGGAGATAGTGGTTGTAGTTGTTCGGTTGTATGAGATGATATTTGGCATTATTGTCATGATTCTTGTGGCTTTGCTTTCATGGTTGTCGGGCTTTCAAACATTGCGGACTCGCATTACAGACTGTCTTGTTGATTACCAGAGAAGTTGTTGGACGGCGTAGTACATTTCAATCAACGAATTTTTTTTCCAGCACACACAAATGTTTGTAATGGTAAATGCACCTGGCGTTCGCACAGTCCAAAGAAGGCGAACCGGCTCATATTTCCCAGAACGCCAAGAGTTTTATGTTAGATTTTTCTCTCCTCTAAAAGGATGATGTCCAACACCACAGAGAGGGGCGCATGAGCGCGAGACTGAAGGAAACTTCTTTCAGAGAGAGTTTCATTGTAATGACTGATTTTTTTAAACAAGATTGAGTAATAAAGATGATTTTTTCCTTATGATTGTGAGATTCATCACGGTCGTTTTCTTTCAGCATGTTTTTCTTTTCTTTCGGCTGTGTTAAATATTTTTGGATTGCATTTATGTGTTCTTTACTCGTATTTGATATTGTCTTTACCATAGCTTTATGTCTTCATTAACCCATTACGACTACATTACATTTTGTTTCGCCTAATCGATGGGTTTCAAGTATAACTTTTAAAATGCACACCACTATAACTTAAAGGATTTTGCCTTTTGTAAGCGTTTATTGTCTTTCCTTTGCACCATCTATCAGCTGTGTAATACCAATCTTCATTTTCAGAACTCCACATGTATCCTTTGCTACACCGACCTTTCCTTTTTCTTTCCTACGACATCATGATTTATCAAAGCCGAAAAGATAGACCTACTTTGCCTCACTATCTGCAAGTTATTTATTCTCTGCTATTATCTCTTTTCTCGGTTTTCATTTGACTCCATGCCCAATGGACCTTTTCCCCGGTTTAACCCTCAAACCCCACAAATCCAAGGCCATCTTTTACCCATAAATCTGCCCAACATTTCACGCTTACTTAAATTCCTATTGTGACATTGTTCGAGATATCCCTCTCGGGTTGGAAGGGGCATATTCCAATCCAAAGTGGTTCGAGGTTGCTCCTCGGATTGATTTGTCGCAGCCCATTTCAGTTCTGAGTCTCAACATTTTTGGTAACCGCTGTCGTGGATCTGAGGACGAGGTTTATCTTCCCTTGATAATGGCTAAAGTTCAAATCTATCTCCGATGGTGAACAAGGGATAGGCATTTAGTTGGCTGTGATCATTCACCGGGTGACTCCTTGGTTCGTAGACACTACATGATTTCACTGGAGACTCCACTAGTCTCAAAATTTCAAATTCATTCGCTACTCGAATTGCCGCAAGGTTTGATCCTCTGGACTTTACAAACGTTTATGGCTTTCCAAACACTAATCCAGACATTAAAATTTGGGGGATATCCTTCCCAAATTTGGAGAATATGATGACGACAATCCTGGTCACCATTTGTTTGAATTCCACAAGCTCATGTAAGAATTAAATGTACACCATGAAGATTTCCTCATGAAATTGTTTATGTTTTCATTAGAAAAGGATGCTAGACTCTGGTATAAATCTTTACCCCATTCCAAGATTCCCTTCATTGAAATGTTTTCACACACCTTTTCATCAACATTGTAAGAGGATATATTCAGCTGAAATCCTTTTTGAAGGTTGTTGTGATACAAGTCCTCTTGGGGAGGAGGAAGAAAAAATAGAATTTTCTCAAGTTGATGAAGATGACCAAAGATGAGGAAGAGTTGGCTCATAAAGATGCCGGACCTTGTGAACTTACTCAAGAAGAAGATGCAAATATGTTTTTAAATGGAAATAGTCAGGTATTTCATGGAATTTTACAACAAGTTAATGAACCTGTTCATGACGATTTCCTACCGTAAGATCATCAGTTATTCTTGACTCTGCTTTGTTTCATGAAAAGATATGGCTGCCATGTTCAATGATTCCGAGCATCATAAAGTAGTTATGGGTGTTTTAAAACCTCAGGATGATATAGTTTTCCAAGACCCTTTTGTTGTGATTTTAGATTCTTTTAATGGAGGAGTATGCTATGTCATGAGCATTTGGTCACAAGAGTTGATGAAAGTTTTGAAAATCCATGATCACCAAAAGGTCAGATGGAAGTTGTCAGTTTCTTTTTCAGCTTGCTTGAAGAAAGTGTGAGAAAGTTTCCAATGAGAAGACAATTATTAGATTGGCTTCAATCGGGCGCCAGATCATTTGGATTCGAAATATTTCAGTTAGAGTAGGTGATGTATATAAATAAGCTTGATTTCAAGCATATTGGGATCGCAGTGGTGTTTTTTCAATATGTTTTCGGGCCTTTAACCAAGATGGTTTTATTATAAAGCATCTCGACTGATGGCATGACGAAGCCAAAATGGATGAAGGCATCTCTTATTCACGGCTCTTGGCACTTTTCATGAAAGCACCATCCCTAGTTGGAGCAAATGTTGTAACATATATTAAATTTAATTATGCTGCCCAAAGTACAAATCGGTCCCTCATTCACATTAACAAGAAGCTGCCGGCACTTAGAATGCCAATGCTGCATTGGGACATCAATAAATAAGGTTTTGGCTAAGGAGTGACAACAATAGGCATGTAAATACTCCACTACTCTGGCTATTTGAAGCATGATATATATTGCCCTTTGACAGAGTTCAAATGGAATGAATTCTGATATTTTGAGAGTGAAGAAAATAAAATTTCTCACCAGCTTGTTGCTTCGGCCGCTTGTCGATTTGAGGACTTCACTGCAGATGAGTCATTAATGCAATTTAATCCCTCTACTCTTGTTGGCAAACTTTCTCTTAAGCATCTCGACTACGAGGAGGAAACAAGCTTGAATTTCTCCTTGGAAAAATCTCTCGAGCAAATGGGTGCAGAATTTGGCTATTCGAACCCCAGGGAAAATGATGAAATTGAAGACAACAACAATCGGGAGCCTCTCTTCTGGCCTCTTGACCCCGATTCTTATTGGCACGATAATAACAATATCAAAATTTTACAGTCTATGATGGACTCTGAGTGTAAATGGAAAGCTGAGAGGACAAGTGTTTCATCAAGGAATACAACAAATTCACTGTCATCTGATAACTCTGAACAGCAGGGTGGAATGCAATCCTTCTTGGACAGGAAAGCAGCCTCACCTGGTGTTGGAAGCATGCCATCTTGTAGAGTTAGAGATTTCATTCATCCATCTTCTGAAGGTATAACTTGTAAGCCTCCATCCCAATTAGTTAATGATATGTCAAGAAGGGAGTTTGGTTATCAAAACCAAAGTTGCTCACAGTCAAAGTTGAAATCTGTTGGTCAATCAACAGGTGAAAAGGAATTTGCTTCCATGGGTAAAATAAATGATTCTAATAGAGAATCTTCAACATTTCCTAGAGCCAATTGCATAAGTAGAGAAGTTCAAGTTCATTCGCAATCTGTAGGTGGTGGTAAAAAGGTTTCTAAGTTGGATTCCTCAGCTTTATCAAGCCACATAAAAGTAAGCAATACTGGAAAGCTCAAGCATGCTATTTCACCAGTTTCAAGTAAATTATCTCTTGATAATACTGCAAAATGGCCTAATGAAAACAAATGCAATCGTTTTAAAATAATTGACATCAAATGAAAACATGGGGAGAACAAATTCTCTAATTAGTGGTGATAACAAAGGAACTGCAGCACTATTGATGGAGAGTTTGTTGTATTAAAGTTACATGGATTCTTAGTTGTTTACTAGTATTTTTTAAGATTCCCGTTGCCGCTGGAGATGATAAACTCCCATAAAGAAAACCAAAAACCAAACATCAACAGAGTTGCGACCGGAAGGTAACGGGCGTATTTATCCAGCGATGTGGTGGGCAATGCCTAATCTCGACCATTCTGGACAGGACTTCGCAGATTTCTTGGGAGCCAGAGCGGAAGAAATAATTACTAGCGGATGCATGTTCATAGCTCTCTTGGGTCATAATTATGAGGATGTGAGGCAAATTAGGGTTTTTAAGGCCGAAGGAAGCAAATAGTCGCTACGCCAAACCCTCATCCGTGACCGGGTAGTGCTATCTAAAAGGTCAGCGAATAATCAGAGGCAGAGAATAGTCAGGCAGCGTTTAAGGTATGGTTGGAAGCGTTTTTCTAAAAATGTGAGGTTACCGTGGAGAGAAATCATGCTCAACGGATACGTTACTCTAAATAATTTATTACCTCTAGCTACACGATGAAGGTGGCGATGGAGAAGAATGGTGGAATAAATCCTACAAATTAAACAAATCCAACCCATGGCACTAACTTTTGAGTCCATCAACAACCTGCATGTGAGAAACCTGCATGGTTCAGAACAGTCAACAGATGCACATGGCTTTCCAAAGATGTTTTGCTGGACAAGCAATCAATGCCCGAGTCACCACTCCCGGACATAGTCCTAATACAGACCATATTTATGTGACCGCCTCAGAGTATATGGTGATCAAACACAGCGCCATAGGAACTAGAGATGATTGCATCTCTATAGTGAGTAGGGTCCGTTAACGTTCGGGTTCAGAATGTTACATGCGGACCTGGTCATGGAATTAACATTGGAAGCCTTGGTGAAAGAAACTCAAAAGCTCAAGTGTCTAATATAATGGTGGACGATGCTTATTTGCATGACACTACAAATGGTCTAAGGATCAAAACATGGCAGGGTGGCTCCGGCTTTGCCCGAGGCATCACATTCTAAATGCAAAGATAGAAAATGTGTCGAATCCTATCATCATTGATCAAAATTACTGTGATTCTCAAAAGCCATGCGCAAACAGGACTCAGCTGTGAAAGTGTGTAATATATTAAATATTGAAAAGGAAGCATGCCAACGTCAAATTCACGTCAGGTTGGCCATCTTGTTTCTACTCTTTCTGCTCAAACCACAGAGAAAGGTGGTCCTCCTTCATGGACTGGTCATAGCAGTGTTGATCAACAACGACAAAGGAACTTGATGTTGAATCAACTTCTGACCGAGCTTTGCTACGGGAAGGGGGAATTGCCCTTTTGCTTGGCCCCAAGGGTACTGGATCGGAAGGCGGACTGAGAAGATTTTTGCCCGAGAGGCAAGCCCAACATCATTTCTTGCTTGAAGCTTCTCGACAGTGTCAAGATACTGGTCTTTATGATAAGTCTGTTGAAATTTAAAAGTGGGTGGGTGCCTTTGCAATGGCATTGGAGACAATAAACAACTGCCTTTCGAAGCCATTGGTTCACTGGCCCGAGGTCGGGCTGATGGAGATAGCGGGACTGCTGGTTTGATTTATTCAGGGAATGATATCTTAGAAGCATACAAATTTTCTGGAGTAACAAGTGCACAAGAAAGGTCTTAGAAATACTAATTGACATTCGCTATTTATTTCTTCAGTATGGTATTGTGTACCGGTTTCATATTGCAAATAAGGGCACAAGTATTTTAGTGTACCTTGTTTCATGGATTTATGTGGTTGTGGCTCTCGCAATTTATCTGATCATAACTTATGCTCAAGATAAGTATGCTGCGAAGAGATATATCTGCTACCGTAGCTTTCAAGCCTTGGTCATTGGCTTCATCCTATTGGTAATCATAGTTCTGCTGGCATTCACTAACCTCAAATTTATGGATCTGGTCACAAGTATTCTAGCATTGATGCCAACAGGCTGGGGTTTGATATCAATTTGCTCAAGTTCTGAGACCTTTATTGCAGCCTACCATGGTTTGGGAGATAGTGGTTGTAGTTGTTCGGTTGTATGAGATGATATTTGGCATTATTGTCATGATTCTTGTGGCTTTGCTTTCATGGTTGTCGGGCTTTCAAACATTGCGGACTCGCATTACAGATTGTCCCGTTGATTACCAGAGCAGTTGTTGGACGACGTAGTACATTTCAATCAACGAATTTTTTTTCCAGCACACACAAATGTTTGTAATGGTAAATGCACCTGGCGTTCGCACAGTCCAAAGAAGGCGAACCGGTTCATATTTCCTGGAACGCCAAGAGTTTTATGTTAGATTTTTCTCTCATGAAAAGGATGATGTCCTCAGAATAATTGCAGTAGAGAGGGGGGGGCGCATGAGCGCGAGACTGGAAGAAACTTATTTAAGAGAGAGTTTCATTGTAATGAATGAGTTTTTAAACTAGATCGGAGTAATAAAGATGATTTTGCTTGCGACTATGAGATTCATCACAAATGATTTCCTTCAGCATGTTTTCCTCTTCTTTTCACTGTACGACCGCTTGGACTGGTGATTTATATGTTCCTTACTCAAAGTTGATATTTTCTTTACCATAGCTTTATGTCTTCCTTAATCCATCACAACCGTGACATTTTGTTTTCAGTTTAACCGATGGGCTCTCATATAATTTTTAGTACTAATTCACTACTATAACGTAAAGGATTTGGGTTTCTTTTTTGTGCGTTTATTGCATTTTCTCGCACTACTTATCACCGTAAGACCAACTGCATTTCTAATCCTACATGTATCCTTTGCTAATGCTTCATCTTCCTCTTTTCTTTCCCCTACCGTGATCATGATTTATCAAAGCCCAAAGATAGACCTACTTTGCCTCTAATTGCAAGTTATCAACTCGGAGCACATTTTCTTTGGTTTTCGCTTGACTCCATGCCCAATGGACCTTTCCCCGGTTTAACCCTCAAACCCCACAAATCCAAGGCCATCTTTCACCCATAAATCTGCCCAACTTTTTCACGCTACTTAAATTCCTATTGTGACATTATTCGAGAGATACCTCTCGGGTTGGAAGGGGCAGCCCCAATCCAAAGTGGTTCGAGGTTGCCTCGATTGATTTGTCATGTTCTATTTTAGTTCCGCTGAGTGTCAACATTTTTAAGTAACCGCTGGTTTTATGGATGGAGGAAATAAGTTATCTTCCCTGGGATACGGAAAAAAGTTCAGATCTATTTCTGGATGGTGAACAAGGGATAGGAATTCAGTTGGCTGTGATCATTCACCTCATGGACTCCTTGGTTCAGAGACTCTACATGATTTTGTTGGCTACTCCACTGGTCTCAAAATGTTCTAACCTGCCTCGGCCGCTCGAATTGTTGCAAGGTTTGCTCCTCTCGACTTGTAAATGTTTATGAATTTCCAAACATTGTTCCAGACAATAAAATTTGGAAAGATGTCCTTCCCAAATTTGGAGAAGATGAAGATGAAAACTGGCTTCCATTACTTGTTTGAATTCCCCAAGCTCATGGAAGAATTAAATGTACACCATGAAGATGTCCTCATGAAATTGTTTATGTTTTCATTCGAGAAAGATGCTAGACTCTGGTATAAATTTTTACCCCATTCCAGTATTCCTTCATTGAAATGTTTTCACAATAATCGCTTCATCAACATTGTAAGAGGATATATTCAGTTGAAATCCTTTTGAAGATTGTTGTGATACAAGTCCTCTTGAGGAGGAGGAAGAAAACATAGAATTTTCTCAAGTTGATGAAGATGACCAATATGAGGAAGAGTTGGCTCATAAAGACGCTGGATCTTGTGAACTTACTCAAGAAGAAGATGCAAATATGTTTTTAAATGGAAATAGTCAGGTATTTCATGGAATTTTATAGCAAGTTAATGAACTCCGCTTATGACTTAAGATCGTATTTTAGACTCTGCTTTGTTTCATGAAAAGATATGGTTGCCATGTTCAATGATTCTGAGCATCATAAATCAGAACATAGAATAGTCATGGATGTTTTAAAACCTCAAGATGATATGTTCTTCCAAGACCCTTTTGCTGAGCTTTTAGATTCATTTAATGGAGGAGTATGCTATGTCAGGAGCATTTGGTCACAAGAGTTGATGAAAGTTTTGAAAATCCATGATCACCAACAGGTCAGTTGGAATTTATTGGTTTCTTTTTTCTGCCTGCTTGAAGAGAGTGTAAAAAATTTCCAAATGAGAAGACAATTATTGGACTGGCTTCACTGGCTGCATCATTTGATTCCTCGAAATCTTCGCGTTAGAGTAGGTGATGTATATAAATAATCTTGATTTCAAGCACTAGATTGCAACGGTGTTTTTCAATATGTTTCTAGGCTCCGCTTTAACCAAAGATATTTTGTTATAAAGCATCTCGTGGATTTGATAAGTATGATTTCGTGAAGCCAAATGGATGAAGGCACTTGGTCTACGGTTCTTGGCACTTTCAGGAAAGCACCATCCCTAGTTGGAGCCAATGTTGTAACATATATTAAATTCGACTATGTTGCCCAAAGTACAAATCGGTCCTCATTTATTCACATTAACAAGGGGTTACTGCAACTTGGGAATGCCATCAGTGCATTGGGAGCTGATCAATTAATAAGGGTTTGGCGAAGAAGTGACAACAATAGGCATGTAAATACTCCACTCCTCTGGCTATTTGAAGCATGATATCTATTTCCCTTGGACATAGTTCAAATGGAATGAATTCTGATATTTTGAGAGTGAAGCAAATAAAATTTCTCACCAGCTTGTTGCTTCCGCCGCTTGTGGATTTGAGGACTTCACTGCAGATGAGTCATTAATGCAATTTAATCCCTCTACTCATGTTGGCAAACTTTCTCTTAAGCATCTCGACTACGAGGAGGAAACAAGCTTGAATGTCTCCTTGGAAAAATCTCTCGAGCAGATGGGTGCAGAATTTGGCTATTCGAACCTCAGGGCAAATGATGAATTTGAAGACAACAACAATCAGGAGCCTCTCTTCTGGCCTCTTGACCCCGATTCTTATTGGCACGATAATAACGATATCAAAATTTTACAGTCTATGATGGACTCTGAGTGTAAATGGAAAGCTGAGAGGACAAGTGTTTCATCGAGGAATACAACAAATTCACTGTCATCGGATAACTCTGAACAACAGGGTGGAATGCAATCCTTGTCGGGCAGGAAATCAGCCTCACCTGGCGTTGGAAGCATGCCATCTTGTAGAGTTAGAGATTTCGGTCATCCATCTTCTGAAGGTATAACTTGTAAGCCTCCATCCCAATTAGTTCATGATATGTCAAGAAGGGAGTTTGGTTATCGAAACCAAAGCTGCTCACAGTCAAAGTTGAAATCTGCTGGTCAATCAACGGGTGAAAAGGAATTTGCTTCCATGGGTAAAATAAATGATTCTAATAGAGAATCTTCAACATTTCCTAGAGCCAATTGCATAAGTAGAGAAGTTCAAGTTCATTCTCAATCAGTAGGTGGTGGTAAAAAGGTTTCTAAGTTGGATTCCTCAGCTTTATCAAGCCACATAAAAGTAAGAAATACTGGAAAGCTCAAGCATGCTATTTCACCAGTTTCAAGTAAATTATCTCTTGATAATACTGCAAAATGGCCTAATGAAAACAAATGCAATCGCTTTAAAATAATTGATATCAAATGAAAACATGGGGAGAACAAATTCTCTAATTAGTGGTGATAACAAAGGAACTGCAGCACTATTGATGGAGAGTTTGTTGTATTAAAGTTACAGGGATTCTTAGTTGTTTACTAATATTTTTTAAGATTCTCGTTGCTACTGGAGATGATAAACTCCCATAAAGAAAACCAAAAACCAAACATCAACAGAGTTGCGACCGGAAGGTAACGGGCGTGTTTTGTATGGCAGACTTGGGGTGTACAACGGGGATTAATACTCTTCTCTCGGCGGGCGTATTTATCCAGCGATGTGGTGGGCAATGCCTAATCTGGACCATTCCGGACAGGACTTCACGGATTTCTTGGGAGCCAGAGCGGAAGAAATAATTACTGGCGGATGCATGTTCATAGCTCTCTTGGGTCGTAATTATGAGGACGTGAGGCAAATTAGGGTTTTTGCGCGTCTAAAGAAGCAAATAGTCGTTACGCTAAAACCCTTATCCAAACTGGCAGAAAAAAGGTCAGAAATGAGATTAGTGAATAATCAGAAAAGCAGAGAATAGTCAGGCAACGTTTAAGGTATGGTTGGAAGCATTTTTCTAAAAATGCGAGGCTACCGTGCAGAGAAATCATGCTCAACGGATACGTTACTCTAAATAATTTATTACCTTTGGCTACACGGTGAAGGTGGCGATGGAGAAGAATGGTGGAATAAATCCTACAAATTAAACAAATCCAACCCATGGCACTAACTTTTGAGTCCATCAACAACCTGCGTGTGAGAAACCTGCATGGTTCAGAACAGTCAACAGATGCACATGGCTTTCCAAAGATGTTTTGATGGACAAACAATCAATGCCCGAGTCACCGCTCCCTGACATAGTCCTAATACAGACCGTATTTATGTGACTTCCTCAGAGTACGTGGTGATCAAACACAGCGCCATAGGAACTGGAGATGATTGCATATCTATAGTGAGTAGGGTCCGTTAACGTTCGGGTTCAGAATGTTACATGCAGACCTGGTCATGGAATTAACATTGGAAGCCTTGGTGAAAGAAACTCAAAAGCTCAAGTGTCTAATATAATGGTGGACGGTGCTTATTTGCATGACACTACAAATGGTCTAAGGATCAAAACATGGTAGGGTGGCTCCGGCTTTGCCCGAGGCATCACATTCGAAATGCAAAGATAGAAAATGTGTCGAATCCTATCATCATTGATCAAAATTACTGTGATTCTCAAAAGCCATGCGCAAATAGGACTCAGCTGTGAAAGTGTGTAATATATTAAAGATTGAAAAGGAAGCATGCCAACGTCAAATTCACGTCGGGCTGGCCATCTTGTTTCTACTCTTCCTGCTCAAACCACAGAGAAAGGTGGTGCTCCTTCATGGACTGGTCATAACAGTGTTGATCAACAGCGACAAAGGAACTCGATGTTGAAGCAACTTCTGACCGAGCTTTTGCTACGGGAAGGGGGAATTGCCCTTTTGCTTGGCCCCAAGGGTACTGGATCAGAAGGCGGACTGAGAAGATTTTTTGCCTGAGAGGCAAGCCCAACATCATTTCTTGCTTGAAGTTGCTCGACAATGTCAAGATGTTGGTCTTTATGATAAGTCTGTTGAAATTTAAAAGCGGGTGGGTGCCTTTGCAATGGCATTGGAGACAGTAAACAACTGCCTTTCAGAAGCCATTGGTTCACTGGCCCGAGGTCGGGCTGATGGAGATAGCAGGACTGCTAGTTTTATTTATTCAGGTAACGATATCTTAGAAGCATACAAATTTGCTGGAGTAACAAGTGCACAAGAAAGGTTTTAGAAATACTAATTGACATTCGCTTTTTATTTCTTCAGTATGGTATTGTGTACCGGTTTCGTATTGCAAATAAAAGCACAAGTATTTTAGTGTACCTTGTTTCATGGATTTATGTGGTTGTGGCTCTCACAATTTATCTGATCATAAATTATGCTCAAGATAAGTATGATGCAAAGCGATATATCTGCTACCGTAGCTTTCAAGCCTTGGTCATTGGCTTCATCCTATTGGTAATCATAGTTCTGTTGGCATTCACTAACCTCGAATTTATGGATCTGGTCACAAGTATTCTGGCATTGATGCCAACAGGATGGGGTTTGATATCAATTGCTCAAGTTCTGAGACCTTTATTGCAGCCTACCATGGTTTGGGAGATAGTGGTTGTAGTTGTTCAGTTGTATGAGATGATATTTGGCATTATTGTCATGATTCCTGTGGCTTTGCTTTCATGGTTGCCAGGCTTTCAAACATTGCGGACTCGCATTACAGACTGTCCCGTTGATTACCAGAGCAGCTGTTGGACAGCGTAGTACATTTCAATCAACGATTTTTTTTGCCAGCACATACAAATGTCTGTAATGGTAAACGCACCTGGCTTTCGCAACAGTCCAGAGAAGGCGAACCGGTTCATATTTCCCAGAACGCCAAGAGTTTTATGTTAGATTTTTTCTCTCCTTTAAAAGGATGATGTCTGTAACACCACAAAGAGGGGGGGGGGGGCATGAGCGCGACATGGGAAAAAACTTCTTTCAGAGAGAGTTTCATTGTAATGGCTGAGTTTTTTAAACCAGACTGGAGTAATAAAGATGATTTTTGCTTGCGACTGTGAGATTCATCACAGTCGATTTCTTTCAGCATGTTTTTCTTCTTTTCAGCTGTGTTAAATCTGTTTGGACTACATTTATGTGTTCTTTACTCGTAATTGATATTGTCTTTACCATAGCTTTATGTCTTCCTTAATCCATCACAACTGCATTACATTTTGTTTTCGTCTAACCGATGGGCTTCGTTATACTTTAGTACGACCATTACTATAACGAAAGGATTTGGGTTTTTTATAAGTGTTTATTGCCTTTCCTCTGCACCATCTATAAGTTGTGTAAGACCAATCTGCATTTTCAGAACTCTACATGTATCCTTTGCTACGTCGACCTTTCCTTTTTCTTTCCCCTACCACATCATGACTTATCAAAGAGCTGAAAGATAGACCTACTTTGCCTCACTTTCTGCAAGTTATTTAATCTCTGCTATTATCTCTTTTCTTCGGTTTTCATTTGACTCCATGCCCAATGGACCTTTTCCCTAGTTTAACCCTCAAACCCCACAAATCCAAGGCCATCTTTTACCCATAAATCTGCCCACCTTTTTCACGCTACTTAAATTCCTATTGTGACATTGTTCG